>JAGDYQ010000424.1:0-48675 GCA_021962125.1 Bulinus truncatus | reverse complement strand
CAACTAGCGTGGATGTATTCAATCAATATACAGGCAACTAGCCCGTGGACAACATTACTCAATATACAGGCAACTAGGGTGGATGTATTCAATCAGTATGTAGAGCAACTAGGGTGGATATATTCCACTCAATATACAGGCGACTAGGGTGGATGTATTCAATGAAGATACAGGCAACTAGCGTGGATGTATTCACTCAATATACAGGCAACTAGGGTGGATGGATTTCCTCAATATAGCGAGGCAACTAGCATTGGATGTATTCCACTCAATATACCGGCAACTAACACCCTCCCACAGAAACAAAGAAATTTTCTAAACAATAACAACAGTAGATACCGTTTATATGTTTACCAGACCGTCTTTATGCACCCAGGTGATTCATTGGAAATGTGCACTAAGTATGTCTGCTCGTGCAGTCACGTTAATATAATCCAGGTGGACCTTCAATCAATGAATGGATATGGTACAGACGCGATATGCACGGGTATTCAATGTAACTGAAGTCATTATAAGCGAGGCAGCATCTACCCCCCCACACACACACACACAAACCGCTACACTCCATTAGATTTTAAGTCAAGTTAAGTCCATCACAATAAAATGCGAAAACGAAAATAGAAAGCCCTGTGGTGCCCACTGTTGTACTCTGTGATTTAGACATTGATGTAGACATTGATTTAGACAATATTGAAATTCATCTTACAGTATAATGGAAAAGAGAATGACAAAGAAGGCGGTTGGGGGGCCAAGTGCGCAGAAGGAAATTTTAGGCGGCAGTTAGGCCTCATGAAAACGAGAGACACCAAATATGTTTTATATAAAAATGGGCATTGAGGGGCCACAAGTCGGAGCCAACTAAAAAATCTGAGCCACCTCAAAAGTCGGAGCCACCTCAAAAGTCGGAGCCACCTCAAAAGTCGGAGCCACCTTCAAAAGTCGGAGTCCATGGCCGTTCAGTCCGCCTCTGGTTCCCAACATTTTTTATCAAAAACTCTATTTACAACTTATAATAAGCTTTTTTTAGGCCAACCTAGCATACATTTTCAATAATTCAACGCTTCAAATCAAATGTATCCAAACGGCGATTCCCAGGAAACTTTTCGATGCCATAGATCATTGGCGGCGAACTTTTTTGGGGGCCGAGCGCCCGAAATTCAACCAAAAAAACAAAACACTTATTTATAGCAAAGTGCCAGCACTCCGATTTAAATTAAAGGATTTTTATCATAGCCACGCACAGACTGGCGAGGCTCTGAGTGCCAACTGTGGCATGCGTGCCATAGATGATAACCATTGAAGGTCAACAACAAAAAAAAAAAACAGGTTCCATTAAAGGCCATCGGGGCAGGTGACGTGTAGGATTCGTCTGTTTGTGTGGTCACTGTGTAAATTACAAATTGTGTGGCACAAGGCCCGGCCGCCCTTACCTCCCCAACTAAAGGTACACTCTGGGTGGACTTGCGAGACTTTTAACCAAATCACACCGTGGACTGAACAAAATCCCCTAAGTTCTCTCCTAGGATCGAGTCCGGGATCCCAAGGTCGACAGTTGAGCGCCCTGCGCCGCTGAAGTTCCATGCGGGGTCGGTGGACTTTCCTCATCATTAATTTGGGGTATCAGTCCCTGCTGAATCTTACACTGACACATACAGACAGGACATGACAACACAAGATCTCGGCACAGGCTCCCCACAGTGACACAAATACTCACCTTGGACAAGATCACCATGGCGTGTCAGCTTATCCAACTCCTGCCTCCAGGTACGATGTATCCTGCACACCTGGAAACATACGGTATAAAGAAAGAACACATTAGAGTGAAGCCACATTCTAAGATAAGCGGCTAGTGTACAAATAAATAATTGCGCTACTCTCTCACTGTATGCTAATGAACTATTTCAATTGTTGCTGTTTTGTAGAAAAAAAAAAGAAGTCAAGTTCCCTTAGCCCTAACCGGCCACCGGGACAGATGGAAGTGTAGGATAAATCTGTTTCTGTAACCCCGGCATATGAAGGGATTGTGTGGTTGGCCCGAAGCCCAACCGACTTTAACTTCCATAACTTAAGTCAGGTACCCAATCAAAGCTGGGTGAACTTAGAGGACTTTAACCAACTTTCACTAGGACCTGGGAAAAATTCCTTGGTTTTCACCGAGGCTCAAACCCAGGACTCTTGTGTCGACAGTTGGCCACCCGTCACACTTTGTTGTTTTGTAAGTACAATGTATTGTTATAGAAATGAAAGTCATTGTATAAGAACAGTGATAGTGACAATAAAAACCCAGATAGACATCCTCATAATGATGGTTTTTGAAACCAATTTGACTTTTTATTTAGGCATCACGCTGTCATAACATTGAATTAAAAAAAAAAACAAAAAAAAAAACATAAAAATGAAAAATGTGCACATCGAAAAAATATTTGGAAAATTAACACAAAAAGTTTACAGTAAGAAGAAAAATAATATTTTCTGCATGCTTCCATTTTGAAAATTGTTGATTACTGTTCCCCCTCCCCCCACGCTAATTGATCTGTCCAAACCTCAATAAATTGTATATAACAAACTGGTACTATACAAGGACAGAAAATGCATCCAGTCTGACATGTTGCGTCGCTGTTCAAGAGTATATTTCAACCTTACAACTGAGAAATGAACGCTGAGATGCAGTGTTGTCAGACTATAGCGGCTTTCCCACCATTTTGGGCGTTTTTTTCGGCCAACTCGTAGGTGGTGGTGGTGGAAGGTTGTCTGCTTCAACGCCTTATTTTACGTAAAGACAAACAAAAAAATCTAAAAAAAATTTAGAGTAAATTTTGACATTGATTTTAATTGTACACATATGGCGGGTTTCCATTAAAAATATCTGGCAACATAGATGGAGAGTTTGTGAGCATGGAGTCTCCAACTGACGCGGGGGGGGGGGGTCTATATTTGAAAAGACACGCCCACCATACTATCTTCTGAAATTATTCAGTCCGACTTAATCTTCCTTTAGATATTCTGCCCCATTAAAACGGTGAGTTGAACTACAGCACTTTATTGTATGTGTGCCAAACAATTTACTGAAATACACAATGAAACTAAGGACCATTCAACTCGGGCTATTTTATTTTTTAAGACGGTTACTAATGAAGGAAAGCGGGAATTCAAACTAGGGAGTATATATATATATATATGAGAATGACTTGTAATTGAATAATTTTTAATGAAATAGTCCAAGAGCATAATTAAACGCATTCGCCAGGTCTATGGGTGATGGGTGGCGCTTTGGTAGCGGAGACTTCATGCTGCGGGTCACGGGTTCAACACCAGGCGAGTCCCAGTCACCTACGCATGTCTCCAGGGGTGACTCGATGGCCATTGCACTATCGACTATGGTGGGGGTGGGGGGGGGGGGTGATGGACACTGCAAAAACCACACCAATAGTGGTTTATAGGATCTAAAGGATAGACATCTCATCCCACCAGGGACTTGGAAAAATAGATTCATCAAGACATCTGAGGCTTTGTGCAGAATAAAATGGCTTTGAGTTCCACGCGGACCTGTCAGCTCTTGTCAATGTACAGTTAATAAATTAACTGCAGTTTGGCTATAACATCAGTTTAAAAATACCTGACTTCGGACAAACTTCTGAATGTAAACACGTATTTCTTAACAGTACCTGGCCCGCCCCCCACTGCTACAAAACTGGTTCAAATCGATATCGGTTGCTGGACAAAGAGTTTTATAATTATACATGAAATAATGAAATTATAAAAGTTAAAATGATAATATATAAATAAGTAAAAGAAATAAAGAGAGTTGAAATCATTTGTTCATTTTTAGTTATTTGCATTAGTTCAGATATAAGCTTTACATCCATCTATGTGACCGGCCATTATGTTAAAGTTAAGCGCCCATTGTGGCCCACGATTCAAAACGTTTGACCACCTCTGGTCTAAGCCAGTTTAATCTATTTTTTCACATTTCTGAGAGGGATGCTCTCTTTCTTCACTTTTTTTTTCAGCTTTGGTCACCAACATTGTACACCTGGGGGTCGGTCGTTAAAGGGGGACGCGGTGCCCAAGCCCCGGGAGGCCCCAAACAGGAGAAATCATTGTTTTTTGCAAGACCACTCAAACGGTTTCCTGAGCGAGCCCCTAAGTTTTTAGCAACTCCACTGTATGAGTATCTTTTGGGTACCTGAAATGGTGGGTGACTGTCTAAATGTTTGTAACGAATCACTTGACCGAACCTCTGGAGATGACCAAATAAGTTGGTGTGTGTGAAGTCCCTGTAAGGATGACATGAAATCTCTTAGATCCTATAAACCATTTATGGGACGGTTTTTATGATGCCCTTCTTTCATCCCCGCCATATACGATAGTGCAATGGCCATGGAGGCACCATGGGAGATATAGCGGGGACTTTAGCCATGACCTGAAATATCCATTGGTCGGAGATCGAACTAGGGACCCTCAGGTCGACAGTCGAGCGCTTTACCACACGACCATCCGTCCATTCTTTGTTGGTAACACTGACCTTTTCATTAGGGAGCGACCGATAATCGGATCGGTATCGGTATCGGACCGATATTGGCGCTATTGGTTAATATCGGATCGGCCGATTGTTGTAGGGAGCGAACGATAGTCGAACCGATATTGGCACTATGGGTTAACTGTCGGACCGGCCGTTTTTTGGGTGCCGATACATTGTTTTTTTTTCACAACAGAGTTGCAGAAAAAAAAATCAGTAAATAACCCAATTCTATAACCAGATCAGACAAGATTTTAAAAAAAAAGGAAAAAAAAACCCGTACACAGAAATCGCCACGTCTACATCAGAGATATGACCTTGAAACAATAGGATTGGCATTTCTTAATTCTAATGTATGACCTTGAATGATACAATTAGTGATTATCTGTGCGTATTTTTTGTTGGGATGGGAAGTTGGGGGGAGGGGGGAAACAAGACTTACGTGTGGGCGAAGTGTCACGAAATATGACAGGGAAGGGATGGGTGTTACGATGTGGGTTATTTTAGCACAATAGTTTACGGTTTAGGAACAAAATGTGCGTGGGGAAGGGGTGCATCATGGTGACCAGATAGAAGAATAATTTACGCGAAAGCACGCCCCATCGTCCTCCCTCCCATGTTAATTAGTTGTGAGTCACCGGTGGTACTGAGAGCTCACGGAGACAATTTACCTGGGAAAGAATGTTCGTGACCGTGACACGTAGGATGAAGTTGGTACCGTTACGAAAGTCGTGGGGCAGAATCTTCTCCCGAGGGTTAAATGAGTTGGAGGGTGTCATAGGTTTCCTTGTTTAGATTTCCCACCCCCAGACCCGTCACATAAATTATCCCGAGTGTAGAGTCAGTTGAATTGAGATTTAATTAAAACTAATTAATCACCGGTGTCACAGCCAATTGTGTACTGTATATAAGCAGGACGTTTTTGTGTGTAAGTGAGAGAGGAGGTGAGAGAGGAGCGAGACTGAGAACTAGAGAGCAGGAGCGGAAGAGTGCGACGTAAACTGAAGTACTGTATGCGAGGAGAACTGGCGTCAACATAATAAAACTTGTGTTATTGGCAAAGAAACCGGTGTTTGTTGACTTATTAGCAGAGACTGTACGTGAGCTGTGAAAATAGAAATATTGTCACCAGACCATCAACATCTACTCTCTCATACTTCTAGACAACGATCTGTACGTGGCAAGGATTAGCATTAGGACTATCCATCTTCCAACGTAACAACTGGAGAATCTCGTCACGGGATCGACCTACTTCAAGGGATCGAAAGTGTAGTGGAACTGGTGACTGGGGGCTCGAAAACACAGCGTCACGGAACCTCTGACAGTCACAACAACTTGACCTGCTGCACGGTAACAAGAAGTGTAGACAGACGTCATCTCGCAGTAGGCGGACAGTAATACGACTGAGTCACCTACATCACATCTATAGGGAGAGAATTAGCAGTGCGCTTCACTGTTTCTCTCGTCAAAAGTACCTTACTGAGTTTAAGACCAGGAACGTACACCTGAAGAAGTTATACAGACGGAAGCAGTTACTACGTCAGAGAAGAACCAACAACAACAACAACCGCTCTACTCTTAGCAAAATAATAACTTCTTGCGTGCTACGACAAGAGTTACACCTACGTTATCAACTGACCAGCTGTAGGGAGAGATTAAGCAGCAACAACTACTGCCTCTCGTAAAAAAGTAGCTTCTTGCGTGATACGACCAAGAGTTACACCTACATTATCAACGGATCAGCTGTAGGGAGAGATTACGCAGCAACAACTACTGCTTCTCTCGTAAAATAGTAACGTCTTGCGTAATAAGACAATAGTTGCAAACACCGACGGCAATAACCACCGTCATCAAACGACCAATCAACGCAGATTGTCGGCCTCGCTATCGAAGAACAACGACAGAAGAAGAGAAGGACAACACCAACCCCACCATCCGACAAACCAGCGACCACAGCAACAATAGACGTAAGAACCTATGGACGGAGACCGGAGACAGAAGTGAACAAGAAACACTAATTACTGACTTTATTTTTAGTAGCGAACACTGATAAATGACTTTAAGTTAACTTAACATCTAGTAGATTATAGTTCGAGTGTGTGTGATTAGTGGCAGTATCAAGATTGTTTTA
This sequence comes from Bulinus truncatus, assembly GCA_021962125.1. NCBI lineage: Eukaryota > Metazoa > Mollusca > Gastropoda > Planorbidae > Bulinus > Bulinus truncatus. Next base: position 42,025 of record JAGDYQ010000424.1, on the reverse strand, counting down.
TAACGTTTCAAAGAGAAGTTGCCGATTGGAGGAAACATCGTCGGGTAAGTTGGAAATCTTTTTTTTCTCCCCTTACTTACATAGTTCATAAAACCTGCTGTGTATAATATCACCTGTTTAAATGGCTCAAACAATCCAAGAGTGGGTAAACTATGCCAAATCTATTGGGTTGGAGGGACAGGATGCAGTGACTTTTGCACGCGCAGAACGCGATAAAGAAGTCGAGCTTCTAGAAAAACAGATGGATGCAGAAAGACCACAACGTAGGGATCAATTAGAAGCAACTAGATTAGAACAAGAAACCGCGAAACTTCAACTTGAACATGAGCTCGAGCTGGCCAAAATCAATAGAGAGATAGAACTGGCCAGGCTCCAGTCATGTGACACAACCAACACTAGGGAAATGTCGATGAGCCCTAGGTCAGGTACTGCTAGTTTAACAGGGGGCACGGCGGTCCCTAAGTTGCCGAAGTTCGACGAGAGGGTGGATGAGATGCACTCATACCTCTTGAGGTTCGAACGGCATGCAACACTAGTAGGTTGGGAAACGTCAAAGTGGGGTTTATGTCTCTCCTCACTCTTAACAGGTCAGGCAGTGAAGGTAGCAACTAGACTGTCAACGGATGACATGTTAGACTACGAAATATTAAAAGACGCGCTACTAAGAGCATACGATTGTACTGACGAAGGGTTTAGGAAACGATTTAGGACTAGTAAACTAGAAAGAGGGGAGACTTACCAAATGTTTGGAGCAAGACTAACTGACATTTTTGACAGATGGGTGGGGCTTAGTAGCACAGAACAGTCCTACGAAGGGATAAAGAGTCTAGTGCTAAAAGAACAGCTTCTTAACAGCGTTCCCAAGGAATTGTTGGTCTTCTTACAAGAAAGAAAACCAGAATCCTGGGCGGAGATGCTGTCACTAGCCGACAATTACAGGGACGTAGCATTGACACGGAACACGTGGCAGAAGCTCTAATCGGTATATTCACGAGGGTGGGAGTACCCGCGGAGATATTGACCGATCAAGGGGTCCAATTTACATCAGAAATGAAGAAGGAGGTAGCTAGGCTATTGTCAATGAACCAACTGACTACCAGTGTATACCACCCACAAACCAATGGGCTGGTAGAAAAACTGAATGGTACATTGAAGGCAATGTTGAGACGAATGTGCGCTGAGAGGACAAAGGACTGGGATCGGTACCTCCCAGCTGTCCTATTTGCTTACAGGGAGGCACCCCAAGAGAGTCTGGGGTTCTCACCTTTTGAGCTTCTGTATGGAAGGACTGTCAGAGGGCCAACGAAAATTCTGAAAGAATTGTGGACCAAAGAGCATGATGCTCCTGACATCCGTACGACCTACCAATACGTGGTAGACCTGAGGAATAAACTGGAAAGTACTTGCCAACTTGCCAGAGAGGAATTGAACAAGGCAGGGGAGAAGGCGAAAAGGTACTACGATAAGAAAGCCAAACTCCGTGTGTATCAACCGGGGGATAAAGTCCTTATCCTCTTGTCGGATGACAAAAATAAGCTGCTTAATGAAAGGGTACATTGAACGAATTGATAAATGACCTCCGGTGGCGTCGGATGCTTCTAGAAGGATGGAAACTCAATTGCAGTGTGAAACGCCGGCTGTAATTGCTTGCAGTGCAGTAATAGACACATCAGAGGGGGAACCAGAAGTAGGTGATGTCTACCTACCATTAATTGATGGTGAGGAAACGGTCGCAGACCTCCCAATATCCACAGGACTACCACCTGATTGGATGCAGAGATTCAGGGGGTTTGTGGAGAACTACTCAGATGTATTCACAAGTAGACCGGGTAAGACAAACCTGATTGAGCATGACATACGACTGACCGACGATCGGCCAATCAAACAGCCAATGTATCCGACCCCATACGCGATGAGGGAAACAATTGTACGGGAGGTAGAGGATATGATCAAATTGGGGATTATTGAGAAAAGTAAGTCACCGTACTCATCCCCGATAGTTATCGTCAGAAAAAAGGACGGCACCAACCGGTTCTGTGTCGATTACAGGAAGTTGAATCGCATCACTGTGTTTGACGCGGAACCACTCCCAAACCTCGATACACTACTGGCTAACATTGCAGAAAGGCCAAGTCGGGTACTAAGTAAAATTGATCTCAGTAAGGGATACTGGCAAATACCACTAAGTCAGGGTGCAAAGGAAAAAACTGCTTTCCAAACGCCTGTAGGGCATTTTCAGTGGCGTACTCTACCCTTCGGATTATCCACAGCGCCGGCTACGTTCTCCAGGCTGATGAGGGAACTATTAAAGGGATTAGAAGGGGTGGTCAATTACTTAGACGACATACTTGTCTTCACAGACTCCTGGGAGACTCACATCGAGACTCTATCCAAGGTGTTAGACAGATTGAGACAGGCAGGACTCACAGCGAGACCTACAAAGTGCTTGATCGGCTATCAGACATTAGAATTTATGGGGTATCGACTGGGTGGTGGCATGCTAAAACCTGATAGGGGTAATCTTGACCGAATATTGAGCATCGCGACACCAACTACAAAGACACAGGTACGGGCAGTGATGGGGCTTATGAACTATTATAGGAGGTTTGTACCCAATTTCTCTGCAATCACAGCGCCACTAACAGACCTGACAAAAAGGGGAAAACCAAACAAAGTCCAGTGAACTGACAACTGCCAGAGGGCGTTGGAACAGGTCCAAAATCTTCTTTCCAGCGACCCAATCCTTAGACTCCCTGACTTCAACCGCCCATTTATTCTCCGGACGGACGCCTCAGACCAGGGCCTGGTGGGTATGTTGCTTCAGGACTTTCCCGAAGGTAGGTTTCCAGTCTAGTATATCAGTAGAAAGCTCTTAGAGAGGGAAAAAAGATACTCGGTTATAGAAAGGGAATGTCTTGCTATTGTATGGTCAATAGGCAAGCTACAGAGGTACTTATATGGGGTAGAATTTACACTTGAGGTTGACCACAAACCGCTAATATTTCTCAACGAAGGCCAGCCAAAGAACAATCGAGTTCTGCGATGGGCAATAGCACTGCAACCTTACAGATTTACATTGAGAAGCATAAAGGGGATAGACAATCTAGGGGCCGATATGCTTAGCAGGTGTCCATCAGAGTAACCCCAGTAGCAAAGCAGGAACCTGAACTGTGTGAGGTTGACGCGGGAGTGGAAGAGTTCCAACACGATTGTCAATCCTAATGGCAACTCGAATGCTATATATTGATGAGTGTGAGTGAGTGATTAAGTAGTTATTTGTATATTCAATTGTTATGATCACGTTTATGATTCTTCTTTTCAGATTCTTCTATTTAATTTTATTATTATGCACGTTGCTCTATGTATGTTGGTCCGATAGGGTCAACTGTTATGTTTACTTTGATTTTTGAGATGATCACCACTATTATAGAGTGAGAAACTGTATGTTACTACACATGTATTTTGTTGGTAGTGAGTGGTTGTTCCTTCACCGTATAAAAAATTGGCTGGGGCTAATAGGTTGTTACGATGTGGGTTATTTTAGCACAATAGTTTACAGTTTAGGAACAAAATGTGCGTGGGGAAGGGGTGCATCATGGTGACCAGATAGAAGAATAATTTACGCGAAAGCACGCCCCATCGTCCTCCCTCCCATGTTAGTTGTGAGTCACCGGTGGTACTGAGAGCTCACGGAGACAATTTACCTGGGAAAGAATGTTCGTGACCGTGACACGTAGGATGAAGTCGGTACCGATACGAAAGTCGTGGGGCAGAATCTTCTAACGATGGTTAACTGATTTGGAGGCTGTCATAGGTTTCCTTGTTTAGATTTCCCACCCCCAGACCCGTCACATAAATAATCCCGAGTGTAGAGTCAGTTGAATTGAGATTTAATTACAGCTAATTAATCACCGGTGTCACAGCCAATTGTGTACTGTATATAAGCAGGACATTTTTGTGTGTAAGTGAGAGAGGAGGTGAGAGAGGAGCGAGACTGAGAACTAGAGAGCAGGAGCGGAAGAGTGCGACGTAAACTGAAGTACTGTATGCGAGGAGAACTGGCGTCAACATAATAAAACTTGTATTATTGGCAAAGAAACCGGTGTTTGTTGACTTATTAGCAGAGACTGTACGTGAGCTGTGAAAATAGAAATATTGTCACCAGACCATCAACATCTACTCTCTCATACTTCTAGACAACGATCTGTACGTGGCAAGGATTAGCATTAGGACTATCCATCTTCCAGCGTAACAATGGGCATGGGTTGACATACGTCATAAGCTCTAGCACGAGTAAAACACGTGCTTGGCATTGTTGTTGATTTTAAAAAAATATCGGTATCTGGGGGGGGGGGGGTAAACAAGACACGCGTGGGCGAAGTGTTACAAAATATGTGAACATGGGTTAAAATACGTCATACATCACGAGAATAACACGTGTTTGGCATTGTTGTTGCTCAAGGGGCTGTCCATTAATTACGTCAACAAAATAGGGGAGAGTGGGGGAGGTCAAGAAAAGTTGACGTCAACAATGTTACTTTTTTAAATTTAAAATAATTACTTAATGAATAGGAAAATTAAGCAGCGTTTGTAGTTCTGTGTTACACACCCGCTTAACATTCAGTATTTTAATTAAACTAACTATATTCATACTAATTTTGCCACATAAACATTTTGGAAGCCACCTTTTTTTTTGGGGGGGGGATAATCAAATGTTGACGTAATTTTATAGGGGGGGGGTCTCTGGAAGTTTGACAAGTTGTTGACAAGGGGGAGGGGGTAAAAATCGCCAAAAATTTGTTGACATAAATAATGGACAGCCCCTAAAAAGAAAATATCGGTATCGGTAAAAATGCTGGGGGAAAATATCGGTATCGGACTATCGGTAAAAAGGCATATCGGTCGCTCCCTACTTTTCATAAGTGAAAAAAAAATGTATGCCCATGAAAAAACAAAACAGAACCGCTGAATTAAAAAAAAGTACTATCATAGCCAACTATGGAGGAGGCGACACACAACTCATGTGAAAGGTAAAAGACTATCATAGCCAACTATGGAGGAGGCGACACACAACTCATGTGAAAGGTAAAAGACTATCACAGCCAACTATGGAGGAGGCGACACACAACTCATGTGAAAGGTAAAAGACTATCACAGCCAACTATGGAGGAGGCGACACACAACTCATGTGAAAGGTAAAAGACTATCACAGCCAACTATGGAGGAGGCGACACACAACTCATGTGAAAGGTAAAAGACTATCATAGGTATGGAGGAGGCAACACACAACTCATGTGAAAGGTAAAAGACTATCACAGCCAACTATGGAGGAGGCGACACACAACTCATGTGAAAGGTAAAAGACTATCATAGCCAACTATGGAGGAGGCGACTCATGTGAAAGGTCATCTATTAACTATTCATGGTACACACACACACACACACATACAGAAAGGTAATGTCTAGTTATATAGATATCTCAAGATAATGTTTTGATCTTTCTGTTGTTTATCTCTCATTGCGACACACTGTGCTGTTCCTGGAAACACATCTTGTTCAGACAATCTAGGTCCAAGTACGGAAAGTGAAAAAAAAAATCAAGTTTCTTAACCACAGAATGTTTGTTAAACTGGAAAAGTATAAAATAGACTTCATCACACTTACCTTCTTCCCCTTCTGGGTGTTAGGAATGAATAATTGTGTGGCGGTACAGTGGTTCTCACGGTATGGGTCGCGCTCTTCCCCGCCAAATGCGACACAAGGCCCGTCCCTTGTTTCAGAGTGATCATGACACTGGGCCTTGCATGTTATGACGTGAGGGCACAACTTAATGTTCTTAGTAGTATTTGTTTGTTTTGTTTTGTTTTTTTAAATATAGGATCGATTCCCAAAGATCCTAACTCAGTTACCTGTGTACTTAACACCCCAAAGTGACCACAACCTTGGCTATCTGGATAGGAAAAAAGTGTGTGCCGGAAGATGGGGTGGGAAGGGGGGGAGGTTGGAGTAACTCGGAAAGTTCCTAACATCAGTTGCGAGTTCAAACATTAAGAGTCAAAAATACAATATCTTTGTAGCCTCATTGGTAAACATCGTAATCCTTGAAATATTGAAACCCTACACACACAAATAGTGAATGGAGAAAAATACAATTCAACAGGACCATGGCCATGTTAAATGGGAATATAAAGCAACATAGCAATCATTATATCAATCATTAGTTTTTATTACTATCAATGCTTCTTCATGCATTTATTTTGTAATGATTGTTTTGGTTTATAATTTCAGCGCCCCATGTGTGTGACAACTGCTACACCAACTCCAGTAGACTAGAAAAGTCCTGGATTCATTCACCGCAGATCAACGTACACTGGCTTAGAAATGGGAATTGAGACACTAGCTTTTAAACGTGTAACACGGCTGCCCAACTGTTGACGAATTTTCCACACAGGAAATTCTGAACAAAATCTCTAGCTGACACAATAAAATGTTCCAGATTTTATCTAGATTGGCAGCCCTGGATTGGGTGAAGGGGTAGGGCGGTGTGAGGGGGATTGTGTAAAAGCGGTCATGTTGGCTCAAAGAGGTTTATTCCTCTAACAGTAGACTCCAGCAAGAGTGGATTGTGTAGTATATACAGTAGAGTCCTGCAAGAGTGGAATGTGTAGTATATACAGTAGAGTCCTGCAAGAGTGGAATGTGAATTATATACTGTAGAGTCCTGCAAGAGTGGAATGTGTATTATATATAGTAGAGTCCTGCAAGAGTGGAATGTGTAGTATATACAGTAGACTCTGGTAAGAGTGTACAATATATAATGGTTCCAACAATTTTACATTTATAGTACAGACCACGGGCAATAAGAAATGATGACCCTGTATACACGAACTGACCTAAACAGTGTTGTTCTTTTTAAATGGTCAAATAGACAAAAATAGGAAGAGGAAAAACACACAGAGCCCGTTAAGACGGTCTGAAGGAGGGGAGGGGGCAGTTGTGGAGGTGGTGCAGGGGGGTAGGGGGTATGATTTGATGAATAATTAATACGAGGCGGGATACAAAAGGTATGGCCGAATGAGGTCTCATCACGCCATGTCATGTCAAGTCAACACGACAAGAGAGGTGTGTCAAGTGAAACAGTGTGTCGGCGTGCCTGTGTTGACACACACTAAAGGTGGTTCATGCTGCGTTGTGAAACACACACACACACTGGGAATTAGGTAGGAGCCAATGTCTCCTACAATACAATATCTCTGAGGGCACCGTAGGAGCAAACGTGCAGCACTGGTACCACACCGTTTGTTTCTAAACTGCGTCACTGCTTGGGAGACGACCCCCCCCCCCAGATCTGGAGATTTAAAACCCACCTTGCCCCCACCTCACACTCTTGAGGATTCGAGTGAATATCGGCAGCGTGATGAGCTTTCAATTAGATTCCGAAACTAATTCTCGTTAGGGAAAATATTATGTATACATTATATATATATATATATATATATATATATATATATATATATATATATATATATATATATATATATATATATATATAGGCATAGTAAACTCTGCCATCTTCAAATTATTTTACTTTACACGTGCCCAAATGAATTCATCACATTTCGTACTAATTTCAAGTTTTTAATCTGAGTATGGGAGTGAGGGGAAGGAAGGAGGGGGGAGGATGAGAGAGAGAGATTTGTGTATTTTATGTCTATTTGAATTGTAAGACGGGTGTTTGCCTTGTAAGTAAAAGCCTAAGTGACAAAAAGTCCTATAAAAACTTAAGAGAGAAAAAAAATTGCTCTATATACGTCTGTCTGTCCTCCCACACGTCCTTTCCTCAATAACCCGGATGGTTACAAAACTTATCACACAGTATCAGGTTTCCTTTTACACTTCACACAGTCTGTATTTCCACCACAAGCCTGATTTCTGTTTTCGTCATATGACATCATCCAGTACAATACCCCCCCCAACAGTGTGTGTGTGTGTGTGTAGAACGGTTGCAGCACATATCTTGAATTACGCACTATCTGCCCAACACACAATCTATACCAGTGGTTCTCAAACCTAGTTTTTAATAATATCGACAGAATAAAGTTATGGGACTTGACGTCAATCAGTACAAATATGAACTGACTGACCCATTCACAGCCCCCCCCCCTTCGTTGAAGTAATTGTGCCGTCACCTAGTGCAGTGGCCCCCAAACCTTTTTCTTGCCGCGGACCGGTCAACGTCTGATAATTTCACCGCCGCCCCGGGGGGGGGGGTGGAGTTTATTATTCATATTTTAGATTGCTTTGATTTAAAATGCCATTGCCGCTCACAGACGCTCAGCTCCCATGGAAAGTCACACCTTCCCGAGCGTAATACACCACAGTAAATCAAAAGGAAATAATTTGATGCTTCTTGGGCGGCCCGATACCTTTCGAAAGTCCCCAGGGCCCCAGTTTGAGGGGGCCCCAATTTTGTTTTAAATTAAGTGTATAATCTCATGTCATGGTGGAATGTCCAAATGCAGGGGGGCCCAAAGAGGCCAAGCCCCCGGTGACCCCAAATCCCTAGGTGGACACTGACCATTTGATCTACGGACCAGTACCGGTCAGGCGACCACTAGTGTAACTGGGCCGGGGGGCGAATAACTGTCATTCACTGCGAGTGAAGCGGTCAGCCCCGGATGGTACTTACTTTCAATACAATTTTGGCTCGCAGACTTATATTTAATAAAGAGCTCAGGGAGGTTTACGGAGTACGCCGCTACGGGCGCCACTAACAAGGCCCAAGATTGAGAGCCACTGATCACCGCAAATCACACCCACCACATACACCTGTTGCACACCCACGACAAATGTACGTACACACACACAGCCGTATTTATATGTTGAATCACAGAAATATCGCAGTGATTGAACCAGTCGATATATTTATATATACGTAAAAGAAATCTGGGTCATATCAAGGGAGATCAGTGAAGCAGGTCTCTCTCTCTCTCTCTCGTGATGATCTACCGTGCTGCCCCACTGACACGAGATCTGGGTCAAGAATTTGGTTGTAAAATGTCTCTATCTCACCAGTCAATGAAGGTACAAGTGCTGAACACTGAAGAAACGTAACACATGTGCTACCATTTTTTGTAGTGTGTGTGTATATATATATATATATATATATAAATATATATATATATATATATATATATATATATATATATATATATATATATATATATATACTCGCTGGACTAGGATTATTATTAAGAATCGTTTAAAAAAACTAAATCTGCCGATAAAGAAAGTAGAAAGAGAAAATTTTGATCGTCCTATAGTGAACAAAATTAGTGCGTGTGAAGTAATCTGACATAAGCAGAGCCACCTTAGGCCGATTTGACCATTTGGGCCCCGCCCCTGGTAGGGGCCCCGCAATATACATGATGTATTAATAGTAGTAGTTGTTATTGTAAAAAATAGACCAGAAGAGGGACCTCGCAATCATCCGTTAAATTGGGCCCCGCTATTCATGAGACCGGCCCTGGACATGAGATGAGACTTATCTAGTCTCAGGGAGAAGTAAAAAGAAAAGGATTTAATATTCATTCATTTTTAAGAAAGATAACTGTCACATAAAGTCAATATACGTAAAACATACGAGAATTTAAATTTAAAAGAAAAAAAAAATAATTGTAAAGTAAGGGACGTAATCGAAGCTTTGTTCTCTTTGTTATCTACGTCAGGCTGAGTTATCTTCCTTATTTTGAACACACATAAAACACTAAGTCCTAAGTACAACCGTCGGGACAGACTAATAGCACAGACCATTAGAAAAAATCTTAACTCTTACCCTCGCAGATCATACTCGCCCACGGCTGTGTGTGCGGGGAACTTCCACCCCCCCCCCAACCACCACCGCCACCATACTCAGGCCGTTGCTTCTCTTGATAAGGATGAAACACCATCTCAACGAGCCAGTGTCTAGGCCCAGCACAAAGTCAATACCGCGATGGCCACGAAAGCAGCAGCACCACCACCACCGCACGCCCCTCCACCCCCCCCCACACACACACCCCGGGAGACTTGACATTACTCCGACGTCTCTGGGATTCCGATTCGTGTGACCTACGCCATACCGGGCGGGCCTACCATCACATCGCCCGCCCTGCCGCTCGTACCCCCAGGTGCCGACACCACCAGAGAATGTGGTATTTACCTGACCCAGAAAGGGACTACACAACACGTGCGCCGTGCCCCACCTGGCCAAAAAAAATGTGTCCTCCACTAAGTAGCAAAGTATTTTTTTTTTAAATAACAATCAACCTCCACCAATGTAATTGTTCACAGTGATTGCGTCTCCAGCATTATGTATGTTTCAAATGGGCCTGTATAAACTATCTATATGGCCCCGTGTGAAGACACACTGGCTCCAGTGTTCCCTCTGCGCTTGTGCTGGCGCTCACAACTCGGCGATTGCGCACGCATTACAACAGAGCGCACAAAATGTTTCGAAGATATGGCCTATGTTTCGTCAGGCTGAGCACACGCAAATATACCCTGTATTCTCAAGTTGCACTTGGCGACTATCCTGTGCCGCGCATGCAGTCTTCAGAAAATCAGACAGCACATTGACTAGCTATACACCAATGTTTGGATGATACAATGTGTCACTCCGCTTCAATCAAAACAGCAGCTCCTACAGGGGTGGGCAAACATTTTGAGTCGCGGGCCACACTGGGTTCATACATTTTACCGGCGACCGGGCCAAGAGATGGATGTCGTGTTGATATGAACTAATATAAACTTAAGTTTAAACGTTATAACGTAAAAGGCTGGTTTTGTGCTTCCCAGTGAAACGAGTGGAGGGCCCAAAGGCCGTAGTTTGCCAACATGGCTGAGTCGTCATTTTTATTTACTTGTTGTATTAACTTTGAATCACAGTAAAGTACAATGAACACTGCAAACGGTATATATAAAAGGCCATTTGAGGCAAACTAGACTCACCCACGTCTTAGGCTAGGGTAGTTAGACTTCACTTTTCTTGTATATATATATATATATATATATATATGAACATTGAACAATTTGGGCGTTGTGTTAGCCGTAAGAAGCATTTCATCCTAGCCTATGGGCCCCCAAGGGTTAACATTAATTTACTTTGCTATTGGAAGCTAGCCGTGCTAGCCTGGCTTAAAACGCTTCATATTATACTCAATGTCTCCCAACATCATGGGGGGGGGGAGCATTCCACTCACACACCGGGACCAGCACCGCCCTTGACCGTGGTCTGATTCATCGCTCTATTATAGCCGACCTATCATTCCTGTTAGGAGCGAACGGACACTTCACCATCCCAACCCTCCCCTTCCCCTCACTATTTCTCCCCCCCCCCCAACCACCACTATACAATCAATTTTTCTTTTTTATGTGGCCAATAACCTGCAATAACAAGTTGTCCCAGTCCATTCATAGATATGTATATGTCACACTGCAGGCTTCGGTTGGAATGGTCTATGTGCGATGTACGTGTCAATAATTCAAACACATTATGACGAGCTCCCCTCTCTAACCCCCCCCCCAACCCCCACGTCCATCCAACTAAAGGACCCTTCAGGGAATAACCCCCACATGAGACCTAATGATGAACGGGCCATTCAGCAGAAGTTGAAAAATATATATATATATATATGAATTTTGGCCAGCTGGGCCAAGCGGAGACGCACAAATATAAACCAGGAAAATTAAAGAAATACAGATGCCGACTAAAATATCAGAACAACGTGCACGGATATGAAAACATGGAACAAGAGATGCACTTCTTACAATACAGTACGTTTTTTTTTTTGTTTAATTACGCTAGCGAAGAGATCTATTTATTTCGTTTTTAGGGAAATAAAAACAAAGGTTATAACACGCAATGAAACAGTGCAGTTCATATCACAGGTCATTAAAATGGTGGTCTTATATTGAACGGAATAATTTTTTTTTTTAATTTGCCCCACGACTGCTATCGTGTGTGTATGTGTGTATCTGTTTGTGGTGTTTGTGTGTGTCTTTGTGTGTGGGTGTGTCTGTGTGTGTGTGTTTGTGTGTTTCTGTGTGCGTGTATGTACCAAGCCATAAATTACACTATGTACAGGAAGCAATTGATAAAGTCGTGGTCCTCATATCATTGACAGATATTAAATACTTTAAATGTAATAATCTGATAATAACTTGAGCTAAAACTAATTAAAACATTCATTTAAAAAAAATATATCAATGGCATGTAGCAAAAAAAAAATACTGCACTTACACGTCGTTACATTTTAAATTTCAGGTAGGCCAAGTGGCTTACTTATATAGAACATTGTCCTGTCAACATCACTACAATCTGAAAAGTGCTAAAACCTTCAAACAGCTCCCTTTCGGCGCCCCTTAATAGGCCCACGCCCTGTGCGGCCGCACAACCCGCTGTACCCTTCCTACGCTACAGTGTGTGTGTGTGTGAGAGAGAGAGTGTAAGTGAGTAATTATGTGTGTGTGTGTGTGTGTGTGTGAGTGTGAGAGAGGGAGAGAGACGCATTGGGGGTCAGTTAAGTTTTAACTTACTTCTAGCTTTGTTACGTATTAATTGTAATTCCAATGTACAGATTCGACAGGAGGGACAGTTGAGGGGAGGGGGGGGCGGCGTGTGGTAATCTACAATTTTTTCTGTCATCCAACAACCTTTGCTGCACTGACAACATTCACCAACTAACACACACACACACACACACACACACACACGTGTCCAGAAAAATAAACGCTACTGTTGGCTACTTGTTGCTTTCTTGCCCTCAACCCACAGTGCCTGGCCACAGAAGGCGGTGAAAGGGGGGGGGGTGAATCATCCTACACATATCGACGTGAGGAGAGGGGTCAGGGGTCAGAATAACCAAATTATCGACCCCCTTTTTTTTTCCCATTCCCCTTTCCCCCACAAAAAAATATCTTATGACTACATACCGAGTGGCGCTAGGGTAAGCATAGGAGAGAGAGAGAGAGAGAGAGAGAGAGAGACCTATTAAAAGCTCTAGAATGGCCTGAGTGGAAGATAGACGGGAAAAGGAAATAATATGCTCGTACGGTGACATAGAATTTCGCATGGGTACGGGAAGCGTCAAGACTAGCTTGTTTGTATGCGTGAGTGTCTGTATGTGTCTATATATATATGTGTGTGTGTGTGTGTGTATATATATATATATATATATATATATATATATATATATATGTAATGGTGTGCTTCGAGCAGGGCGGTATGGATTGGGTCATCTTCATTATAGTCCAAGTGACTGCAAGTGATCTATGTACAGATGTACGGCCGTACAAGTTGCTCGACTGATGTCCCCCCCCCCCACAAATTACCACACACAAATGACGAAACACCCCCACCCCCACAACATCCACGCCCTCTACGCCCCTGTCAGTTAACACAGATGACAAGGGGGCCTGCCGGATCTCAATAATTACGATCCTGAGGGAAAAAAAAGATTTACTCGATTGTCTCTTCTTTTCTGGGGGGGGGGGGGTGTATATTGTCAAGCCGTGTTGTGGAATCCATACCATCAGGAGACAAACAAAAAGATTTCAAGAGTTAGGAACAAGGATGGGGTGGAGATAGTTGGGGTGGAGGGGGGGGAAGAGGTCATTAATCTAAAACGACCATTCCATTCAGAGGAGATGTCCTAAGATAAAGAAGAAGTCACTGTGTTTACCATGAAAGCAAAGTGTATCCCCTTCTACATGCCCGACCGCTACACAACAAGACCGGGGATCTATTCCTCCCCCTCCCTGCCTCCCCTCGGCGTCACTTAAGTCATTAATGCTCTGTAAGGCAAGATGCCATGATGGTCGACATTTTCTGTAATGACCACACGCGCGAGCAAGCACGAACACACGTATCAGTGTGTGTGCGGTTGATACGATATAAATGTATGAAATTTTTAATTGACTACATCCACCATAGAATGTCTGATGTGTGTCAACTCTTGTAGTAGTGAGTTAGTTGACTACATCCACCATGGAATGTCTGATGTGTGTCAACTCTTGTAGTAGTGAGTTAGTGGACTACATCCACCATAGAATGTCTGATGTGTGTCAACTCTTGTAGTAGTGAGTTAGTGGACTACATCCACCATAGAATGTCTGATGTGTGTCAACTCTTGTAGTAGTGAGTTAGTTAACTACATCCACCATGGAATGTCTGATGTGTGTCAACTCTTGTAGTAGTGAGTTAGTTGACTACATACACCATAGAATGTCTGATGTGTGTCAACTCTTGTAGTAGTGAGTTAGTTGACTACATCCACCATAGAATGTCTGATGTGTGTCAACTCTTGTAGTAGTGAGTTAGTTGACTACAGTCACCTTGGAATGTCTGATGTGTGTCAACTCTTGTAGTAGTGAGTTAGTTGACTATATCCACCACACTGCTGTGACACATCTACATGAAATGAGAGACATGTGGCATCACACTCACACGTACACGCGTGCACATTCAAAATCAAAACAAGTCTATTCAAACTCTATCATTAAATTAATTGTTGAGATTTATAGTGTGGTGTATTGTTGTGTGACAGACAATGTTAATGCAGGAACAAAAACATGTCAAGACGTTGAGACACGTGTGGCGGAAAAAAAGGGAGGGGGGGGGCTTTTCTATTCTCATTTTGTTTGTCGTCTGCAAACTGCCCCCCCCCCATTTTCCCCTATTCTCATCCCCTCCCTGTTGTAATTCGCCCCATCCCCCACCCCCACCATTCGAATGAGCAACGGGTCAAACAAAGCGACCCTGCTGCCGTAATCCCCAGAGTTTGGCTGAAGGACAAACATTTTGTTGTTTAGTTTTAAAACTCTGGCCGGTGGGGAGGAGAAAACAAGACAGGCCCGGGGTCGGGAATAGGAAGAGGGTGCAGTTATCCCGTGGCGTAAATCGGGGCGCGAGGGTGGTAGTGGGGACGGGCGGAGGTTGGGGAGGTGGACACGGTTATTGTAACCACTTGTACACATTTACACTAAGACGTGGTGGCGGCTACTATGATAGGAACATGTTAACCCACTACGCCCTGTTGTGTGTTTCCGCGCAGCACACAGAGATTTGGAAACAGATGTGTAGCACTACATTCTGCCTGTAAACAAAAGAAATACTCTTTCGTAATACATTTTTACATGAATATTACACACTTAGTATTAGTGTTTTTTTATACCTTAGCTATTCAACAGTTTTGGAGGCCCTAAGCAGATACCATATAGTGATATATGGGGGGGGGGGGGTCTAGGCAAATACTGTTAAGAAATATTTGGGGCACTAGACAGAGACTATATTTTGGGGGCCCTAGATAGACTTATAAATAAATATTTGGGGCACTAGACAGACGATAAAGAAATATTTGGGGGCCCTAGACAGACGATAAAGAAATATTTGGGGGCCCTAGACAGACTATAAAGAAATATTTGGGGGGGGGGCCTAAGCTAAATTCTCTGTGGGGACATTATATCATCATATTTTTTAAAAAATTGTAAACTAAATGAAGATAAATTACACTGAAAGCGCGTCGCTATCGACAAGTCCTCTTAATAATGACTGGAAAATGACGCCATTTGTGTTTTCCTTTTCAAGAGTGTAGCACCTCAATAAAATAATACACAAATATGGCGGCTTTCTGGAAAATCAATTGGCGATGCGCATTCTGTGTAATTTGTACTCTGTGGGCCATGTGGATAAGGGAGTGGGGGGGGGGGAGACCTCGCCCCCCTTCCCTAATATTTCCTCTATCCATATGAACCACGCCTACAAATAAGTCATCGTATCATGATAACCGGTAAGGGAGGGGGGGGGGAATCAAGCACCCGATGCCCTCTTTCTAGAGTTATGGTAATGACTCACACAGATTCGACTCCCCCCCCCCCATCACATGCGACCGTGCAGCTCGGGCTACCGTCGGGAGGGTGACGCAATCTACAGGTCCTCCTGTCAGGCGGAAATGTTTATCTCCCATGGATCCTATAAACCGCCAAGGGGGCGGTTCCGTAAAGCGGCCTTCTTCATCTCACGCCATTGAGTGCTATTCTGGCTATTGTGGTACCACGGAGGACAAAGGTAAGTTTCTATCATAACGTCCACGCTCCCCACCCCCCGGGTCACCCCAACTAAGGCCAATCACCAGTTTGCAGCTGGATGAATTTGGGCACTTACACCTGGGTCTGAATTTTTAAAAAATGCTGGTCTTTTAATAATTTTTAATACAACTTTTCGTATTTACAATGACCTTTCACCTTATACAAAATCTGCCATGATAGAAATGTTAATCCACAATATCTGTGAGTGAGTGTGTGTGTGTGAGTGTGTGTGTGTGTGTATGTTCGACTCCGATCTACTTATTCATGCATGAATTAACCGCCAGTTTAAAAAAAAATCTCATTTCAAAGCTGGCGGTAGTTCAATGAAAGTTCTGGCCGATTATATTGGAGACACAACCTGCCTGTTTCATTTGACATGACACAAAAAAAACCATTCAGGCGTGACACTGACATCTAAGAGTGTATCAAACCACAAGTAAGGTAGGAGACATTGTCATATGACACTGACATCTAAGAGTGTATCAAACCACAAGTAAGGTAGGAGACATTGTCATACAGTCAGGAAGAGGTGGGTATTTAAATAACTTTATCAGCCCGTGTGCCGCAACCAAATCAACTAATGGGCCCACCGAAATATTTCTTAATAGTCTATGCATAGGGCCTCCAAAGCTATGAGTACACACACACACAGATAGTCATTAAAATCTCACAGAGAGAGAGAGATGGGGGGGAGAGATAGGGGGGAGGGAGAGCAGCCTCAACACTTGTCAGGGGGCCCCGGGCCTTTGAGGGGGCCCAATCGTTTTTGAGATTTATTTATTTTTTTTATTTTTGTTAGCCGCAAAAACTGGGGTATAATACTTATCCCCCACATTGTTTACGGCGTCATTTTGGCCGACGTGCGACAGGACCAAAATAAAATAGTGAAATAAACGAGTGATGACGGAATATTTTTTTTTAAGTTGTTGACCAGAACCCCCCCCCCACCCAAGTAGAAACACGGACAATGTTTATGAAACGTGAACGTTTGTCCTTAAACGTGGTGTATTTTTATATACTTGTGTATATATTTATTTATTTATTTTTCTTAATGAATCCCTCGATAACATGAAATGCATTCAAATATTAAATACCAGGAGACAAAACAAGCAACACAAGAGCGTGAGAGTTGGTCCAACTTGAAGTTCAGGTTTGACTGACCCAACGTTCCCATAACACCAATGGGTGATTCATCATCGCCTTGCGTTGTTTTTATAGTCCACACGTTGTCAAGTCATGTGTCATTTTGTAGGTGAGACCGTTTTTTTGGAGGCAGGGTGGTTGAGGGGTTGTCTCTCACAGAAAATATGTCCGGGGAGGAAGGGTCTCTAACAGAAAATATGTCGGGTGTGGGGGTAGGGGGTTGTCTTTCACAGAAAATATGTCCGTTGGAGGGGGGGGGGTCTATGGGCGGATGTACTGTACGTCGTGGTATAGATGTAGGCGACATGTTTCTCGTTGCGTTGTTTTCAAAGACTGAAGAGTGATGTGTGTGCGTGTTACTTTTGTCTTGGTTTTGTTTATGTTTGACAGCCGACCAACCGACGTGGTGATCTCCTCGTGGATGAAGTGAAGATATCGGCCATTTTTTTCTAACTTTCACACCCTAGAATCAGATAGGTCGTTATATATGAGGTAAAAAGTAAACAGGGTGTATCTATAAACGTAAACAAGAGACAGCGGAGCTACACAAACAAATTTGTAGACATACACGCTTAACAAACAAACACAAAATAACTGGTTTTATTACGCGACCACGTTCAGTCTCTCTGGGCGTGAAAGAAAGAAAGAAAGAGTGTGTGAATGAGGGAAAGAAAGAGTGTGTGAATGAGAGAGAAAGACATAAGAAAGTGCTCAACGAATGAAGTAAGATAAGTAAACTAGAGATATGAATAAATTTCACCCACAACAAAAAGTCAACACTTTAGTGATTTTAAAATTTCAACCTACACTTACTCAAAGCTACAAGATATCTGGAGAAAATGATAAGGCAGGATGGGTGTCACGAGGTAGAAGCTGCAAGCTGGCAGCTGAGATACGAGATGGGAGAAATCAGGAAGAAACCTGGCCAAAGCTAAAGGAACTAAAAACATGTTAAGAATTAAAAAAAAAACAAATAACTGGGTTCAGCGTATCAGAAGAAAAACTGAAGATTGGGTGATAGGTGAAGTGCTTCTGGTGGATTAGAGCATACAGCTGACAACTACAGTCGATTGAGGAAATATGAAAATGTTGCTTTCAGTTCAAATACAGTTGTAATCATACATACCTGTAGGATGGACTATATAATTATAGATTTAAATTGTGGTGTCGCATCCAACGTCCAGGGCCCACACTTTGAGGGCCACTGGTCTAGACGAGCTGAGGGGAAACTGATTTTCTTTGCCGGTGCGCAAAACAACGTAAAGAGTCAAGAGTACTCCCGTATAGATTGTAAAGAGGGGGAGACAACGTAAAGAGTCAACAGTACGGGAGTCAACAGTACGGGAGTATAGATTGTAAAGAGGGGAAACAACATAAAGAGTCAACGGTACGGGAGTATAGATTGTAAAGAGGGGAAACAACGTAAAGAGTCAACAGTACGGGAGTATAGATTGTAAAGAGGGGAAACAACGTAAAGAGTCAACAGTACGGGAGTATAGATTGTAAAGAGGGGAAACAACGTAAAGAGTCAACAGTACGGGAGTATAGATTGTAAAGAGGGAGAAACTACGTCACAGGCATATCACATACAGTAGTTTTTAAACAAAAATTCATACTACCGTGGGGTGAGGGACAGGAAACATAATATTTAAACTAGGGCTGCCATGTTTTAAGATTACATCTTCTCAAGTTCTGGATAAGTCAGTTTTAATGAGCTGTATCGTTGTTGTAGTTTATAAGTGCCACCAGTATAAGAGAGAAACAGTCAGACTGTAAGCGATACAGTCACTGAGTGACCCACCCTTCTAGCCTGTCAGTCAATACCACACTTACAGCTCAACTGATCTTCTTTCTATTTCATGACTACAAAACACACGGTCAAAAGGCATCGATGTTGTTATTGTAGACATCGAGTATTGTTATTGGTATGTTTTCAAGAGTAACAAATATCTAGGACCCGACTACAATCGAGTACACTGACCAGTATTGCACACAATCGACAACACTGACCAGTATTGCACACAATCGAGTACACTGACCAGTATTGCACACACTCGAGTACAATGACCAGTATTGCACACACTCGAGTACACTGACCAGTACTGCACACAATCGGGTACACTGACCACTATTGCACACCTTGACATGAATGCACACATCCAAGTACACAGTGCCGTAACAGGTGTTCGGTGCACCACCGGGCGGACTCCCAAAAAGCCCCCCCTCCCCCCTTCTCAGAAAGCTTTTCTATTTCGGTCCATGTTTTGTGTTTTTGTATTGCATGTTGTTTTATTAATGATCAACTTTAAAAAAAAACTTTCAGTTGGGGGGGGGGGGGTAAACTGACGAATATATTTGGGGGCAAATGGGGGGATAGGGCTAACAATGAACCCAACTTCTGTTCTTCTATTTCAGAGGTACAACGGTGTTGTAGTCTTCTGTGGTCAGACGAGACACCATTCAGTCTCAAACTGTTATAACTGACCCTCGACAGGACTTAGTTCGATAAATTCAATTGGATTTTTTTTTTCAATTTTGTTGTACATTTCAATTTAGGCCGGTCACAAACAACGTGTAATTCATCTCCGTACAAACTGTACATGGATATCGCTTCATATGTGGCCCGGGGGAGGGGGTGCAGAGAATACACGTGTAATTTCCGATGGGACGCCTGTTTCCTTATGCAAATATCAAGTTTTAGAAAAATGAGAGAAGGAAAAAGGGATTGGTATGGTGGGTGGGGGAGGGGGAGGGAGGGGAAGACACACCAGTGCTTTCTATTTGATCAGCTGTTGACGACACAGACGGCGATATGCTGTATGTGTTGGGCGCAGGAAAATAAAATTGAAAATATCTTCAAGAATCAC
Source organism: Bulinus truncatus (assembly GCA_021962125.1). Classification (NCBI taxonomy): domain Eukaryota; kingdom Metazoa; phylum Mollusca; class Gastropoda; family Planorbidae; genus Bulinus; species Bulinus truncatus. The sequence continues at coordinate 21,890 of JAGDYQ010000424.1, read as the reverse complement.
CGTTAAGAAAAGTTGCCAAGTCATAGCCGTGAAAGTGAAATAAAGGGGTGAGGGAAATTTGACCCGGCATGGGGTGGGGGAGGTAAAGGAGGGGGAAGGAGTGAAATTCTGACATAACGTACATGCAACATGCCTCACACGATGGTGGTATTCAATGAGGGACGAAGGCCCCGGGGGGGTGACATTTTGGGGTAGAAACGGAAAAAAGTAGACAAAACAAAAACTAAGACTGTGTATTCCGAGTCCGTGTATCACGAGTCCGTGTATCACGAGTCCGTGTATCCCGAGTCTGTATATCCCGAGTCTGTATATCCCGAGTCTGTGTATCAAGAGTCTGTATATCCCGAGTCTGTATATCCCGAGTCTGTGTATCAAGAGCCTGTATATCCCGAGTCAGGCCAAGACCTACAAAATGATATATACATCATGGGTCTAGGACTTATGGTTGTTGAGATCTAGGGTGATGACGGACAGACAGACAGACAGACAAAACGGGGACAATAGTTTCCCAAGCTTACCAGATTCTCTTGGTCACACGTACCGGGAGGAACGTGGGTAAGACGGGGAAAAGTGTGTGTGTACACCCTATTCTAGCAACATTAAGTGTCAATATTAAGTATAACAACTGACGCAAATACTGATTACATAACAAAACCAGACCAAAAACCATAACAAATAATACACATATTAATATTCGATGCCAACATTACTCTTTATACAAATCATACCAATAGAAAGCTAACAAAATAAAAGTGAAAGATGTTCAAGGGAGGGGGGGGGAGGAGGATATGTACATTTGATTCCCATCGCCCAGATCTAAAGGTATATCAGTGCAATCTGACCACGCTCTGGGGTAACCTAATATCAGGAAAGAGAAGACAACTGGGGTAAAGTGATATTCGCAAACACTACCTGATCCGGGGTGACGCCCACTCTATAATCTCCTTAACAAGTACGTAACCTACTTGTCCTGACTATGCTACTTACTTGGAAACTAAAAAACAAAAAATTCAATCCGAGCACGCAGGCTTCGACCTTTTTTTTTCCCCCCATCATCTTTCTACCTTATCAACTAATCAATGAAAACTGTTTTTCTTTTAGTTCCGGAGCAGTTGGTGACCAACCCTTTAGATTCGCTGCACCGCATCGGACGAAAACGAGATTTTTTTTTTATCACAAGTGATATTTTACTTTTCAGTGGCTCTGGTCCGTTCTGTCGTCGTCCCCCCCCCTTCCATCGGGCCCCTAACCAGAGTTCCGGTTGCTTCGGCGGCCCTGATACGGCTGATAAAACATTATATACGCTTTATAGTAAATACTCTTTAGGTGGACCGCATCGACAATTGTGATGTGTCCGCCGCGGTTAGGGTGCCCAGACGGAATAACAGGGCGCCAGTGTCACAACGAAGCCAGGTTTGATTTGGAGGGTGCAGGACGCTGCTGGCTATGTCGGCTTACCAATTAAAGCCATCACACTGGCCATTGGCCACGCTAACCCGTGTGGATGCGTATGCGAGATTCGTACGACAGATAACATGCGAGTTTACGGAAACCGATGCGAAATCCGTACAACAGATAACAAGCGAATATACGGGAAGACGGTGGTAGATGCGTGTCGGCTTCTAGAATTGTGTAATAGAATTGCTCCCACTGGGGCAAACGGTAATCTAAGCTGGAGACTGTCAAAGAACAAAGTTAGAGAGAGAGAGAGAGAGAGAGAGAGTGAGAGAGAGAGAGAGAGAGAGAGAGAGAGAGAGAGAGAGAGAGAGAGAGAGTGAGAGAGAGAGAGAGAGAGAGAGAGAGAGAGAGAGAAAGGAGGGGATATACACTTTTGGTCGAACTCTTTCCACTGAGACACATTCGTGTGATTGAGATTGAACGACCACCACACCCTCCACGGTGAATTTCAATCACGAAACTGTGATCAGCCTTCCATTGTTATTACTGAGCATATATTTTATACTGAGTCAGTGTGCAATAAATACAGGTATTTAAACGTGTTGATATTACGCAGCCTATTATTATATATCAGGTAAGTATGCCACAAAACTGCACAGGCATTTTAAAGTGTTACACACACTTCAAACCCGATTTTCTGTTTTTAAATAACTATTGTTCGACTAAACAGGAATTTGTAACCGAAATAAAAAAAAAAAAAAGAAAAGACTTTGACTAAATATAAGAGACACTTAAACAAACATAAGACAAATTAACAAAAACCAGTTTACCGCTTCGATAACATCAACCTATGGTACAGCACACACGGGGACTGGGGGAGGGAAGATTCAGAAGAAGTTGATTAAGTTTTATATATATCTATATATACACATAAAGAAGAGTTGACTGCCACAACTTGACATGCTGGTTTTTTTTTTTCTTTTTTGTTCAAAGTTTCAACATCGGAACAGATCTCCACCCCCCCCCCCCAACCAAAGTTCATACCTGTGAAATATTTGGATTGTAGGCCACGGTAGGACTGATCGTGTACGTAAGTAAGGTCTGTGTGTGATGACGTCACTACCAACATTAGTTGGGGTGAGAGAAGAGGACCCAAGTGATAAGTGCATTAAGTCGACATAGTCAGCATAAGGGAGGGGGGGATATCACAGCCATGTTCCTACGTACGAACAGATGAACGTATATGTACACTGTACTGTCAGACAGACACATACAGATAGATGTACACTGTACTGTCAGACAGACACATACAGATAGATGTACACTGTACTAGCGACAGACACATACAGATAGATGTACAATGTACTGTCAGACACAATATACATGTAGATAGGTGTACAATATACTGTCAGACACATACAGATAGATGTACACTGTACTGTCAGACAGGACAAATATAGATAGATGTACACTGTACTGTCAGACAGACTAATTTAAAAAGATAAAATATATGCCTAATGGACTTGGCATACGTCCCGGTTTCGCCGGGATAGTCCCGGATATACTGGGTTGTCCCGGTGTCCCGCCTGGTTGTTGAAATTGTCCCGGTTTAGATTCAGGGCACAGTTTCTTTGAAATAATTGAGTAAATTTGTTAGATCAGAGAATGATTAATCTGCTCTTGTGTGATCAGTAACATTTTGGTAAGTAACACAGTTACTTTGGTGTGCAAAGTTAACTTCGGACTTAGCTGCAATGAATTTTATGGAAAAAATTAAAGAGAAGAAGGACTTATTGAGAGAAGTTCACTCAAGTGAAAAATACGAACGGTACAACAAATAGAAAACTGTTTTGGTTTTGTAAAAATATCATGTTTGTGTACCATTATGAATAAAATAACAAAGATTACCTATTCTATATTTTGAGTGTTTTTTTACATCACTGTTTTCATAACCCCCCCCCCCGCACCCCCCCCCCTCGAAACCGACATCCCTAAACCTAAAGTAAAAAAGACAGAACTGTCCCGGTTGGTCCGTGAAAAAATATGGCAACCCATGCCTACAGTCAAACAGTCAGACACCGATGAATAGACAACAGAGACGGAGAAACATAAAGACACATGAACAGATATAAATTGGGGTCTGTTGAGTGGCAAGTAGGTAATCGTCATCAATTTAAGTACAAGCAGCATTGATGTGGAGAGAGTCACGGAGCAAGGATGTAAAAGCAGCATTGATGTGGAGAGTGTCACGGAGCAAGGATGTACAAGCAGCATTGATGTGGAGAGAGTCACGGAGCAAGGATGTACAAGCAGCATTGATGTGGAGAGAGTCACGGAGCAAGGATGTACAAGCAGCATTGATGTGGAGAGAGTCACGGAGCAAGGATGTACAAGCAGCATTGATGTGGAGAGTCACGGAGCAAGGATGTACAAGCAGCATTGATGTGGAGAGAGTCACGGAGCAAGGATGTACAAGCAGCATTGATGTGGAAAGTGTCACGGAGCAAGGATAAGTGCACTCTGTGAAGATATGATGAAATACTGCGAAGATATAAACGATGACAGCAATGCTCAGTGGAGATAGAGAAAGAGAGAGCACCAAACTACATTTAATTCATACAATAAAATAACATACATACTCATCTAATTGAAGACCGCTGAGTTTGCTGGTGTTAATTTACTGTCCAAACAAAACTCTATTGACTAACGGTCACTGTGGACTGCAAATAAAGAACGGATAGGGGGGGGGGGGGGAGATGGGGTATAATAATATAGGCGTCACTCTGCGCAGTACGACACTACCGGTCAGGTGCAGGTTCCGGGTTCAAACTCCAGCAAACCAGGGCCGCTGCTGAATCCCCATGGACAACGCAGCCTAGACCAGGGGAGGCCCACGAGTTGTGAGCATCATTACAGACATGGACAACGCAGCCTAGAACAGGGGAGGCCCACGAGTTGTGAGCATCATTACAGACATGGACAACGCAGCCTAGACCAGGAGAGGCCCACGAGTTGTGAGCATCATTACAGACATGGACAACGCAGCCTAGACCAGGGGAGGCCCACGAGTTGTGAGCATCATTACAGACATGGACAAGGCAGCCTAGACCAGGAGAGGCCCACGAGTTGTGAGCATCATTACAGACATGGACAACGCAGCCTAGACCAGGAGAGGCCCACGAGTTGTGAGCATCATTACAGACATGGACAACAAAAAAACTGCCACTACATAATGCACGACATATTTATGTGGGGGTTTTCTTGGTTATTTTCCTTGTCAAGTATATATATATATATATATATATATATATATATATATATATATATATATATATATATATATATAGAGAGAGAGAGAGAGAGAGAGAGAGAGAGAGAGATAGATAGATAGATAGATATTTAGATAGATAGATGATAGATAGATAGATAGATAGATAGATAGATAGATAGATAGATAGATAGATAGATAGATAGATAGATAGATAGATAGATAGATAGATAGATAGATAGATAGATAGATAGATAGATAGATAGATAGATAGATAGATAGATAGATAGATAGATAGATAGATAGATAGATAGATAGATAGATAGATAGATAGATAGATAGATAGATAGATGTGTGCGTGCGTGTGTGTGTGTCGTGTGCGTGTGTGTCAAATAACTAAACATTTCATTATACCAAAATAAAAAAGAAGGTAAAAACATAATAAATTTAATCAATGGACCATTTAAATATTGTTGAATTCAATAGGCTAATATCTATAGACTGACCTATGAAATCAAGGGGTGACTACACAAGAGGTCCATCATGATAGCCTCAGTATGTCTCTTAGTTTTATACTCACTATAAATAATATCAAACATTGAAATAGCCGCACCATAGTCAAATTGAAAAAGATTTACAGAGCAAAAGTGATTGAAAAAAAAAATAGAAAATCGAAGAGCCGCATTTGGCCAACCCTTGCCTATATTCTGATTATAAGAGCCGCATTTGGCCAACCCTTGCCTATATTCTGATTATAAGAGCCGCATTTGGCCAACCCTTGCCTATATTCTGATTATAAGAGCCGCATTTTGCCAACCCTTGCCTATATTCTGATTTTAAGAGCCGCAGTAGGCCAACCCTTGCCTATATTCTGATTATATGAGCCGCGTTAGGCCAAACCTTGCCTATATTCTGATTATATAAGCCGCATTTGGCCAACCCTTGCCTATATTCTGATTATAAGAACCGCATTTGGCACACCCTTGTCTATATTCTGGTTATAACAGCTGCATTTGGCATATTTCACCTTTATTAGAAATATTCTCACCTTTATAAGAAATAGTTAGTCAAGACATCTCTCACCTTTATTAGAATCCAGTCACCTCTGAAATAAAACTCGGCAAGTAATCCATTGTTATAGAATGTATGTGCACAGTATGTATTTCCGGCTTTGATGAATTATATAATCTGATCCAAGAGAATTATCGCAATCCAAGATGAGAGGGGGAAACAAATTCCGTGAATGAGCGAGTGGGGAGAGAAGAAATAAACCCCAACAACACAAGAGAATCCAACACACTTGGGGGGGGGGGGGAAGGGGGGGAGAGATTCGACTGGTGAATGACACAAAACCCGCTACACCGCCTCACGAGGCTACACATCCGTACAACACACACACACACGGGAGGGTTCAAAGAAACAGGCGCAGAAATTGACAAGGTGATCCACCTTAGTATTGACATTTATTCTGAAACTATTGTTTTTTCTCTGATGTATGTATTTGGTGCGACAAGATTCTGTGTCTACGTAGAGAAATAAGAATTCAGCGCGAAACAGCTTCCACCAACACCCACCCCACTTCCCGACACCAACAACATTTTTTTCAAAAGTAATGAATTGATAAAAAAAAAGGGGGGGGGGAAGAAATATAATAATAATAATGACTTAACCAGTTGAGCTAAATAATTTCGTAATGTATGTGTGCAATGAACCGTGACGTCCTGTATACATTACGTAACCTCAAGTGCAGTAGACAAAAGAACTGGAGAAGTTGAAAACACATACAAACAACGGGAATAACTGAAAACGCCTATTTTACGCATGAGGGGGGGGGATCAGAGACCGTGGCGACAGAGGGCGGATGAGACTGTTATGGGTGGGGGGGGGGGGGTGCAGATGGGCAGACAAACATATAAATATACAGACAGACAAACAGACGGACGGACGGACAGGCAGACCGTCAGGTAGCTACTGTTGAAACAAAATTCATGTTTTCCTATGGGACTAAAGTTAGACGACAAAAAGCATCCAGGAAGTAAAGATAAACACCACACAGAGCCCCGTAGTACACTGCGATAAGCAGTCTCTCCAAAAAGAAGTCCACCAGTAGTGTATGTACAGATAACGTCCACTGTAATTAACAAGGTGTGACGAGAGACGGGGCGGGGGGGGGGGGGGAGACCAACAAACACATTCTTTGTTTATCTAAAACATGTTAAATGGGCGAGATTCCGTAACAACGAAGTGGTAAGAACAGTGACAAAAAATGTTACTGTGTAAAGAGGGCCTTCAGTATAGAATTGTAGACCTGTGTAGAGAGAGAGATATTCACACATCATACTGTGACATTTATTGACATCTTTACCTCATACCCGTTCTTATGAGGTTTTTTTATGGAAGGGGGGGGGGAGTCTAAGGTACATTGAACTGTGATGGGCTCAGCAAATTTGAATTAGGGGGCCCATTAGCAAAGGTACATGTTTATACAAAACGTACAATTAGGAAATCTACTTGATAATCCTGAATCCCTGGATAATTGAAATGTGGGGCTCCTCTGATGATAATACACACACACACACACACACAACTTTTAATCTCGTGGTCCCTGGCCCGTCCTAACTTTCAACGAGCTACTTCCAACAATGGCAGGAAGGGGGGGGGGCGCAAGACAGCTGCCTACTTTTCTGTATCCTTATAAACAATTCTTTGTGACGATTCGAGTTCTGTGAGCAAAGACTAAAGGATGTGATGAATCCATGTGCCGATATATGATGTGAATTGGTATTACAGGAGCGGGCGTGTATTGCACCGTCTCAAAAGAATTAAAGAAATCCACTATACAAAACTAACGCACCGTGACTAAAGCTAGACCTAACGTCCCTTACTTTACCAGGTACAATAAACGGAAGGTGCGCCCTGCGCATCAGCTTCGAGGGGGAGGGGGGGTTGCCCCGCAAAAAAAACACCAACCCGTTAGTTTATTTTTATGGGGCCCTAAGTTATCTTCTGCGCAATGGGGGACTCAACCGACCTGAATCGTTGCCTTCGAAAATAAATGACGATGGCAGTGCATGAATCTTAGCGATTCTTGAAACTGGACCAAGCCAGTGACGTCATTTCCAGACGTCGCCGTGCGGTGTCTCGTTACAAAATATTATGTGTTATTGTTTTTTGTTTGTTTGGAGTTATTTTGTTTCTTTTAAATTCAAAAAGCGGTGTGTGGCTTCAGCGCCGTCACCATGACAACAGTGGCGGACTTTATCAGGGGGAAAGGAGGGGGGGAAGACAAAGGATCGATAGCCACTGTGGTGGTGGCGGCCACTGGGCAGCGGCTGAATACGACAAAACTTGATTGCGAGATTTATGGGAAGAAGGGATGCAAGGGGGGTGGGAGGGGGTGAGTGAGAGTCAGAGGTCAAACTGAATCGTACAATATCATGATGTATCGTACAATATCATGATGTATCGTACAGTATCATGATGTATCGTACAGTATCATGATGTATCGTACAGTATCATGATGCATCGTACAGTATCATGATGCATCGTACAGTATCATGATATATCGTACAATATCATGATGTATCGTACAGTATCATGATGTATCGTACAGTATCATGATGTATCGTACAGTATCATGATGTATCGTACACTACCAATCATGATGTATCGTACACTACCATGATGTATCGTACACTACCATGATGTATCGTACACTACCATGATGTATCGTACACTACCATGATGTATCGTACACTACCATGATGTATCGTACACTACCATGATGTATCGTACACTATCATGATGTATCGTACACTACCATGATGTATTGTACAGTATCATGATGTATCGTACAGTATCATGATGTATTGTACAGTATCATGATGTATCGTACACTATCATGATGTATCGTACACTACCATAATGTATTGTACAGTATCATGATGTATCGTACACTATCATGATGTATCGTACAGTATAATGATGTATCGTACAGTATCATGATGTATCGTACAGTATCATGATGTATCGTACACTATCACGATGTATCGTGTTAAGAAGACATGGCCATCTGAAGAGCGCCGTGACAAGGACTGGCATATTTCTAGTAAAACCATTGTGTGAAAAGGTTACCCACGAAGATCTCGACAGTGTATGGTAAATTGACGGTGGGAAGACATCACACTTGGAATACGACACAGTCAATTGAAAGCGCAACCCGTGGGTGAGTACAAGAGCTCACTTGAGATTTTGAACGAACTCAGTGGATCTCGAGTTTGGACAACGGGGCAGAAATATCCAAAGTGAAATGGAGCGGCCGTCCAAAACTGACCCGTGGTGGAAGTAAAGAGGATCGAGCAGGCACTAATTGCCTTGTTTCGCACTGGGAATTGTACTGTAGGTATGCACTTTGGGAGGTTGAGCCCCAATGTCGATTCGATTCCCTTTGCCGACACTTGCAGAGAAGTTGAGGAAACCATGGAACATGTGTTATTCGAGCGCCCCGGGCTGGCGGACCACAGGGTGGACCAGACGGGTAGCTTGCTTTCCAATGGCCTTTATGGCAGTTCACAAATGTTAAAGAACACAGCGAGTTTGATTTCACGGGCTGTAAGAGACTAAGTCTCAGCCCGCAGGTTTCACTGAGAGAGTTCAGCAACAGACCATCCACACTGCACTGTAGTATTTTATCACACTGGACGTAAAACATGAACAACAGTTTGGACAATGCCCTACAACACCACTGGAACCCCCCCTCCTCTCTCTTTACAAAAAGTACACACGTGTTTAAAAAGTACACACGTGTTTAAAAAGTACACACGTGTTTATTTCTCGTTGTGAGACGGAGCAGCGAGGCCCTGGCGTGGTGGACAATATCAACATGGGTTGGGTTGAGTTGTGTTGTTGTTGTTGTTTTTTGGCCTTGGCTAAATACGACACCGGATGGCTGAGGTACAATCTGTACGGGCCTAAACAGTTCAATGGCACAACTCTAAAAGATAGTAGTAAAGTAAAATTCCCTTAACCCTATCGGGCCATCGGGGCAGATGAAGTGTAGAATTCATCTGTTTCTATAACCTCGGCATATGAAGGTGCTGTGTGGTTAGCACAACGCCCAGCCGCCTTTACTTCCCCAACTTTAAGTCAGGTACCCATTTAAAGCTGTGTGGACGTGTGGGACGACTTAGAAACACATTTTCACCTGGAAAAATTCCACATGGTTCTCACCGAGGATCAATCCCAGGACTCTCAGGTCGACAGTCGAGTATCTACACCACTCGGCCACCCGTGCCACAAAAGATATGAGAGACTGAGAGAAACATTACAATAAGATATGCGAACGGGGACGCCTGGTAATAGACATGGTCTGCGGTTCAGTAAATTAATCCACGGAGAAATAACGTTGGCCGAGGACAGCAAAGACACTGCGGCTATGTGTTGATGAAAGTTCTTCTGGTGCACAGTGAAGTCAGAGAGATCCCATCGAAAGTTCTTCTGGTGCACAGTGAAATCAGAGAGATCCCATCGAAAGTTCTTCTGGTGCACAGTGAAGTCAGAGAGATCCCATCGAAAGTTCTTCTGGTGCACAGTGAAGTCAGAGAGATCCCATCGAAAGTTCTTCTGGTGCACAGTGAAGTCAGAGAGATCCCATCGAAAGTTCTTCTGGTGCACAGTGAAGTCAGAGAGATCCCATCGAAAGTTCTTCTGGTGCACAGTGAAGTCAGAGAGATCCCATCGCCCTCCCCCCCCCCTTTCCCCTTCATCTAAGGACTGGCGAGATTATAAAAAATGACACATTTTAAGGCATAATTTGTTCTACTCAAATCAAACTGGCATTTTGTGCCACTTTGTGGGAACATTTCGGAAGTTGGTTTCTATGGTCAGCGTTCGCAGTTAAAACCGCCAATGGTTGGATACCTTGCTTTTAGTCTATCAATCCCAGCGGCGGCTCTGGTGCTTCCTCGTTGACCGCGAAGTACCAATTAGACCTGGGTTTAGAAGGACCCTCTTTAAAAAAAAAAAACCGGACAACCGATTATTTTACATGGGTTGTCAAACATACACTTGAATAAAAGACACTCGTATAAAATTTAAAAAACATAACAAAGGTACATGATCTGATTTGGAAATCTACTTCTGATACACGCGCAGCACACGTGTAAACCAACAATAGTCCCGATGCACAGCGTTGTCTCAAATGTAAACAATGCAGGTAATGTAACTGATGTCTGTGCGTGTCAAAACGCGATGACCTACATCATTATGTGCTCGCACTTTGGTGAGAGGACAAGCTCACAATGCAAATCGGATTTTCCCGAAGTTGCTATTACCTATATCTGCTTGGGTGTTTTGTTCAAACTAATGTCAAAGCGTTCGCACGTGCGTCATAATCTGTACTTAACATATTGGTGATAATGGGGAGGGGGGGGGTATTAGAATCCATATACAGGGGCGACAACACACGAAGTCGAACTCTGGTATTTAATATAATAAAATATTGTCAATGTGTCAAAATGTAGTGAACAAAAAACTGGTTCATAGGGAGCCGCAGAAAATTCATCCAAGAGCCGCACGCGGCTCTGGGAGCCATATTTGGCCAGAGCCACCATAGTAAGCCGCAGAAAATTCATCCAAGAGCCGCGCGTGCAGCCACATTTGGCCACAGTCACGGATATGCTTTGCGGGTGCGATCCCCGAGGCAGACAAATACGATACAGTGTTAAACAAAAATGTCTTGTTTCTGTGTGCAGTCAGAAATAAATTAATGAGGGAACATTAATGAGGTCGACATTGTAAGAAAGTATAAAAGTGAATTACAGTTGACTTAACTCTGTGTGAAAATAAATAATTTGCTTTACAACAAAAATTATCCGAAAACAAAAACAATGTTTTATATTTATATTATAACTATTTTGTTTTAATTATGCAAATAATTAAGATTGGTAATGTTAAAACAAATTAAACTTTTTATTTAACAGCGATCTGGATCCGCATGACGCGTATCAATGTAAGTCACCGACATATATGTGCATAGACATTATCATTGGGTAAGTCACCGACATATATTTGTATGCAATTTCTAAATGTCGCACGTTTCGTAAAAAAAAAAATTTTATATAAAATATAATAATAAAACATCTGAAGAAACTGTAAAAAGTGTAAAATCTATTTATCTGTTTTAGAACAGAATAATGTCAATGTATAGTTCATTTCAAGTTGAATTACAAGATCGAATCAGGGTGTTTTTTTTCTACGCCAGGCGAACGATCATCCATGTTTATTAATAGTGGGTATGGATACATAAATGCTGTCCACTATCAGAAATAATAATCACATTTAACAAACGCATACCCTCCATGTATTATTAATACAATTTACTCCCGGTCAGACTTTGCATATAATTCTCATGGAGCAGCAGATATGAACCAGATTTTACGATAAGAAGGGGGGGGGGCGGGCTAAAAGATTCAGTTTTGCGCAAACTAATCAGTACATGGGGGGGGGGGGGGATGGAAGGGATGGGGAGGGGGAGTTGTGCTGGTGCTCAGAGACCCAAGAGATGCTGTCTTCAATAAACCGAGCCAATGTACATAATCATGTGAGGACAAAAAAAAGAAGTACATCGCGAAAATTCTTGACAGAATCTCACACCAGAGTAGCAACACATAAACTCGTTCCAAACAAAAGCGATTGATTGAAGTGTCGCTCTCCAATCACCTCCACCACCCCCATACTTTTCAACTTTCGTGAAGACTCGCCCAACATTTTCAGAGATATGTTTATGACTGATGTGTGTGATTACAATGAAATATGTTTATCACTGTTGCATGTGTATAATTACCATGAAATATGTTTATGATTTATATGATTACAATGAGATATGTTTATGACTGATACATGTGTATAAATACAATGAGATGTTTATGACTAATACATGTGTATAAATACAATGAGATATGTTTATGACTGATACATGTGTATAAATACAATGCATGTACTAGTATACAACCCAGTATGGCCGTATGTTGACATCGCTGTCTGGCCAGCTGTTCAATGTAAAACTTACTAAAAAAAAATAGAACAAGGCACTGTATGCGCATATATCGGGCAGCCTGTGCATCAACGAACAAAAATTTAAGAGTTTATAAGGTCATGAGTAAGACATTATACAAAAAGAATTTTGACTAACCGACTTTTAAGAGGGCGCCACGGGGTAAGAGGGGGGGGGTAAAAGACAGAAATTAAAATGTATGAGTAAAAGATCAAGGATCTAAATATGCGTAAATAAACCTCTATTTCTCTATACATTACACAACTAAACGTTGGATCGCAAAACAATGTTTATTTTTAGTGGGTAGCGAAGCTGAAACTCTGAGAATCCGCAGAACGGAAAGTTTTTGTCTAACAAATTCACGAATTTGAATAAAAAATTTAAAAAATTGGCATTATAATGAAAGACAAATGTTTTAAAACAACTGCACTGTGTTTGAATGGCCCCAGACAGCAGACGTAAAACATTTCAATTATAAACAAATTTATATTTATCCAACACAAAATTATGTCCCAACACTGATGGCTCGGGTTATTTAGGTAGACCGGGGGTGGGGGAGAGAGGGGGGCACATGGGCGCGCCGTGTGAAACTGATCAAACATTAATTAACTGAACCACTGCTGAGTGTACCCAACCATTTTCAAAAGTATACACTCAAGTCACATGAAAGCCACTGGTACAATATCTACAGTTAGCCCCAGTACCTCGGATGCCCAGAGAAATACATTTTTTTTCAGAGAAATGCTAGTGTAATAAAATGCTAAAATAACAGACCTGGATTTAAATATAAATATTTAAATATAAAATTTTCATTATTCGCTATATATATATATATATATATATATATATATATATATATATATATATATATATATATGGTACATTCTAGATATTTTTCATTTTTTTTTGGATAATTCTTCAATAAATTAGTTGGCAGCCCCGCCCGGTACACATCAGCCGCACATGACAACATTTGTCTGAAGTATTATGGATTTATCAATCGCAGCATAATAGGCGGAGAGTGACAACCACTCACTCGCTTCACTGACCTACACAAGATGTTGACTGAACAGCTATAACATACTCATGTACTTGTTTGTTTTTAACACAATGTATCATTATAGAAGAAATTTAAAAAAAAAACGAACAGGTTCTTGTTACTAATCAACATTTTAAACGACATCAAGTCCACACGGCAATGGCAGCCAGGCACGCCGAGAGGGGGCAGGGGGTCATTGCCAGGGGGCCCGCATCTGTAAGGGGGCCCGGCCGCCCCGACCATGTCAATTTTTTCACGACTCATTGTTTATTAAGGGGCCCGCAATGATCTCCTGCCCTGGGGGCCCGTGCTGGCTCTCGGAGCCCCCTGGTGGCAGCCACACCAAACGAGATGATGTCGTGGATTTTGACCAACACATGTGGGAATGGGTGGTACCTTTGGAAACCTAGAATAAAAACGCAAGCACTAAATATAGCTCTAGACCACGAGCATCGAACTGTGAATCGTGCGCTCTACCACTATGCCAGTCTGTGTAATCATGGGTACACAAAACTATAGTGACTACCATACACTACCAACACAATGTACCAATAAAGAAAGAATCGCATCACAATATTAACCATAGTTAATAACCAGTGCCTTTAGCATCACACTGGGCGAAGGGCGAGTGTCATTTGAGGGACTCAGGGTGAGTATTATTTGCGAGAGGAGGTCGAAATTTATAGTAAAAAAAAAACAATCTCTAAACAAAAGGGCCCCCCATGCCGTTTCTATAGATATGAATAGAACTCACGATCATGATAACTGAAGAAGGGAGGGAGATGCATGACTCCCCGTGCCGTTTCTATAGATATGAATAGAACTCACGATCATGATAACTGAAGAAGGGAGGGAGATACATGACTCCCCGTGCCGTTTCTATAGATATGAATAGAGCTCACGATCATGATAACTGAAGAAGGGAGGGAGATGCATGACTCCCCGTGCCGTTTCTATAGATATGAATAGAGCTCACGATCATGATAACTGAAGAAGGGAGGGAGATGCATGACTCCCCGTGCCGTTTCTATAGATATGAATAGAGCTCACGATCATGATAACTGAAGAAGGGAGGGAGATGCATGACTCCCCCGTGCCGTTTCTATAGATATGAATAGAGCTCACGATCATGATAACTGAAGAAGGGAGGGAGATGCATGACTCCCCGTGCCGTTTCTATAGATATGAATAGAGCTCACGATCATGATAACTGAAGAAGGGAGGGAGATGCATGACTCCCCGTGCCGTTTCTATAGATATGAATAGAGCTCACGATCATGATAACTGAAGAAGGGAGGGAGATGCATGACTCCCCGTGCCGTTTCTATAGATATGAATAGAGCTCACGATCATGATAACTGAAGAAGGGAGGGAGATGCATGACTCCCCGTGCCGTTTCTATAGATATGAATAGAGCTCACGATCATGATAATTGAAGAAGGGAGGGAGATGCATGAATCCAAGCAAGGGTGAGATGTTTGTCTCTTATATGCAGATAAACCAGTTTAGTTTGTATAGTAGTGCCCTTCTTTCATCCCCACCACAATAGATAGTGTTAATGGCCGAGGATAACTATTGCAACTGGATGGGAGAAATGATGGGGGGGGGGGGAGGGGGGTCTCATACGAGCGAGACGGTCCCAACAAATGACGTTAGGGGTGCACACTATGAACGTGCACCACGGCTGCGTGAAACTTAAAACAATGCACACACACACACACGAATAAGACAGGTTGTTCAGTATAAATGGAATCGAACTGAAAGAATCAAAGGTCAACTGCTCGATGGGAAGAGGGGGAGGGGGTACAATGCCGACATAAATGGTCAGTTGCTCTGGACTCAGAGGCTACCAGTAGACTCGCCTAATATTCCAATATTCCTCAAAAGAATGCACTGCAGTCCAAAAAGAACATTAAAACAGAGTACTGTGGCTGATGAATGATCAATTCTATCACACTGACACCATTTCTCAATCAAGAATGGAGCCGAGAGAAAGTATGGTAATAAAAAAAATTGCAATAATATTCTGCAAAGTCAATCTTGATTCGAATGATCTTGAATGATCTTTTAACAGATCGAATGCCCATACCGCGAGTTACTGACAATATCGATCGATTCCTTTCGTATCTTTTTTATTTTTTTCTACTTCTGACTCAACTTCGATAGATTTTTTGTATTTCTTTTCGCTCCCTCAGATGAAAAGGTCATTCAATCTAGGCCAGTAGAGTGTTTTACAAGTCTTTGTGGTCAGTCGTAAATAATCTTTTGGTCATTTCAAGCGTGATTGCTAGCATCGCTTCACCCTGACCTCCTACTAACTCAATTCATTGTACATCCTCACCTCATCCACTCAATCCAAATAAAAACAAGCAATTAAGCCTGTTCCATTCTCGACACAGGACGTGTTAGCGCATTTTCATGTTATGTATCAGTACGTTTGTTAGCTTTCAGTAAATATTTGTAAATTTTGGAAATGTTTATAAATTCAATTGTGTAATGCATATATCTGTAAAAAAAAATATTATAAAGACGTTTCTTTATATTTAAAAAAAAATTATTTTCTCTTAAATCTAACTACAAGTGGTTTGTGGTTACTGAAATAGGACTCATAATTGAAAACATTCGAAATTGTAGTCATTTAATCGTCCGAAAACTCCGTCAATTGTTGCATAGCTCTGATACTTTCAATTAAACTCAGAACACAAGCTTACTATTTCATATGATGAGTTTCTTAATAAATCTTGGTGAAACTACGTGCTGCAGTATTTCGCACCAAATGAATGGGTTATTGAACGTACAAGGTGTAGAATGGGGCTATATATATAATATATAAGCCCCTTCGGAGCCCTGAAGCCCGGCCCTCAGAGGTCCTATCGCGAAATGAACTTTTGATGTACACATGGCAGGCCAAGATCTACAAAATGATATATACATCATGGGTCTAGGACTTATGGTTGCTGAGATATAGGGCGCTCCTTTATTAATATAGCTTATATAGTAAAAAAAAACGGTACTTTATAAGCCCCCTTTTACGGCCCTCATAGGTCAGATCGCGAAATGAACTTTTGCTGCACACATGGCAGGCCAAGACCTACAAAATGATATATACATCATGGGTCTAGGACTTATGGTTGTTTAGATCTAGGGTGATGACGGACAGACAGACAGACAGACAAAACGGGGACAATAGAGCATTTTTTTTTCGAAAATGCTCTAAAAAAACCAGGGATTTCCTAATTTTAGTTGTTTTTTTTTTCTTTTGCTTGTCAGAGGCCCAGCCCCGGTCTCCAGAAACTGTTACACAACTATTGGGGAATTTCCTTTCTGACGGTAGTAACCAATCTGAATGACTTTCATTGAAAGTAGGGAAGGGGGGGGGGGAATACCCATTCCACATAAGAAAGACACGGTTGGTTAGTTATTTGGTTTTTTTTTTTTTATCTTTTAAATTTTTAAAAAAAAAAGGTATTACACTGTAAAGTAAAATTTCTAAAACGGGGCTATGGCTTGATTCGCTGGAGGATTTTTTTTTTGTGTGAATTCGTTTTCAGTTTTAATGTGCTTCAATTTATCGTCAACTTTTTGGAATTAGTAGTTTATAGTAACTATGTCTTACACACCTAGAGAAAGGGGCAGGGCCAGATTTACAGACAAGCCGACTAGGGCCGTGGCCTAGAACCCCCCCCCCCCCGCGCGAAATAAGGGGCCCCAAACAATTAAAGAAAAGCTATATTTTTTTGTTAACTTTCAAAATGGGGCCTCAAATTTTTGATGGCACATACTATGGGCCCCATAGGCATAACACCTAAAATTGTAAATCCGGCTCTGGGAAGGGGTGCTGTAATGTGAGGTCAAATGTCATCAAAAAAATAAGTAAGAGGCTCTGGAAAGGGGGGGGGGGTATCTTTTCTTCAAATACAGCAGAATTCATGGGACTAATTAGCAATCAGCACATTAAGACCTGATCACATAAAAAATTTCAAAAATATTTGACTAAGTGTGTATGTATGTGTAAATATTGAATGGCTCACAACACGGTGTGAGTTTGAAGTGTGTCATTTCAAATTATAATTACTAATGATTTATACAATGACAGACACTTATATTCAATTTTTCAAGACTTGTATTAAATAGTTCATCTTCAACCTATAAAAGGGGATACACAGTTGGCTTAATAAACAGATCTACTTTTATCTATGGATAAAGCAACATCTTATTTACAATAGCATTCTGTCAGATAATATAGCAGAATTTTTTTTAAAAACACAGGCTTCTGAGAACCTACTTAATACTTCTTTAGTACTAAGTGTGTGACTCTAACAGAGAGATAAGAACTAACCAAGGGGCAATTACCGAAACCTTACTGCAGTTTGAACTAAGGCAAAGACATAACCAATGATAACATATCACAGCCCTCTATTGTCCTGTATGATCTGTGGTCCAAAAAAAATATTTTTATAGCATTATATTTATATTCCCTGTATTTTGTTCATTTTACTTGAATGAATTGATAAACTGGCTGTAAGGTTAAGATCAGTAATATCTAAATATGTTATCAGGATTTAACGGGAAGCAAACAATCAGGGCTGCAGCCGGAAATTCTAGGACCCCCCCCAGACAAACAAGAGCCCTACTCACCCCTTTGCCACATAATTTTGCAACAAAATAAATAATTATGGAAGCAACAGACCCCCCCCCCACCCTAAGATAATGCATGAACACTATTAGGTCAAAAAAATCAAAGTAACACAAACAAAAATAACTATTATTAGAGATTACAATAGTAATTGAAAGGATAGACCTCCACACACAAATATTAGATTTAATGTCATGTGATAGTTTTAATAACACTTGTTCCTGGTTTTTCTGTTATTACCCTGGCTGTAGTCTGAAGAAGTCTGTTTAAGAAAGTAGTGATGCATTTCAGAAGAAAATATTTTTTTCGTCAACAAAGTAACCATCAGATAGATTACATAAACATTGTCGATATGTTTAGAAACTATTTCTGTATAATAATGATCTTTTTTTTTGTCCCTTTAGCTAATATGTTTTTTCTCTTTTTTAAAAAGTAACAAAGTGCACACAGCATGATAAACAAACATAACAAATACCACTGTTTGTGGAACTGTTTGCTAGTTAAATGCATAATAAGCTAGTAAAAAAATTTAACCTTCACTATCAAATTTTAGCACAAACAGACTGAATAATTAAGTATTCTTAAGACAACAAAAGAGTATAAAAACAACAAAAGAGTATAAAAAGTAATTAATTATAATGGTATTTGTAGCATTTTAAAATATTTTTTTTTATTAAATATATGGCCAATGTGGGCGATAGTTGGCGAATAAGACTGATATAATTATATAACTTATATTAGAAGTTAAAATCTGTATTACTGCAACTGCAAGAAACTTGTCAAATCTTATTTTAAATTGCAGAAAATTCATCACCAATATAACATTTTGTTATTCAATAATAATAAATTATAGATGTACTGCCGTTGCAAAAAAAAAATTTAATGTATTACTAAAATAAGACAAGTTCTAAAATCTAACTTCAGTGCTTCACCTTTCGAAATTTTGTCTTAGACTAACTAATCAATGCGTACGTCCGGTTCGGGTTTGTTTACAATTTCAATAATTCCAGTTTAATCGGCGCCTTTTTCTTTCGAAAGTATGAAAAATAAAAATATTTTACAACTGAAGCATTTTTTTGCAGGATTTTTTCACATGCGTTTGAGAGAAAATGTTATCTGAAAATAAACATATCTATTAATAGGTCAGTGCTGAAAAATCTGCTGCAGAATCTTCACGAGTAGACTGTAGAAGTTAGAAATATCAAAATATATTACAAATCAAATTAATATAATGTGGAAAACGATAACACGTACAAATTAACTGAAACTTACCTTAGTTTAATCTTTTGTGGCTTTTATTCTTCGGCATAACAATGTAAAGCATAACGTTTGCGATCCAGATAAATTTAGATACATAAAAGTGTCACACCCTGTGAAATAATGTTCGAACAGCAATACAAGGAGAAGAGCTTCCGGGTTAAAAATCGGTTGACGTCATTTTACCGAAACCCGTTTTCAATAAAAGCTCACCAACCTTTCAGATTTACACTTTTATCTTGTAAATTACTTGCAAGGTACTCTGTCTCTCGTTGATTTTTTAATCATTCACTTATATAAGTACATTAATTTGATGTTCTGATTTTCGAATATTGATAGAATCCGTGAACAGTGCATAGGAATTTTATCGAAAATGCGAACACATGAAAAAGAAGGTAAATGGGGCGGGGGGGGGGGCCTGATCGCTTATCATTCAAAGGGAAATAAGGAACTATTCACTTTTTCTAATGTTAGCCATACTGGGTTATCCTTTCTTTTTTTTTAAGTTCACAAAAGCAAAGCTTATCGTAGTAAAATTAAGACGGAGGCACATGGAGAGTTGTGGGGCCTCTGCACATCCTGATGGAGGCAATCAGAACACGTGACTTTCGACTGTAATAAAAGCATATAATAAGACATGCATAATTCCTTACACATACTCACACATATATACAGTGCTTTTTGTGCCGGGGAATTATTACTTTTCTTGTATTTTAACGTTTATTATTAATTCATTATATTATTAATTTGTCACAATTGAATTATTTTAAAATTGCGCGCAATAAGAATTAAAATAAGTGCGAACTGGTAGTTAAAAGTCAGTTCATCACTGAGTACCGGCACCTATTTATTTTTTTTACAAAAAAAAAGCACTGCGTATATAAGCCTATATGTGCGTATATAAAAAAGAGAAGATTAAAATTCCCTCTTTTTAATATTATATGTAACTTATTTTCAAACTAAAGGCCAGCGATGAATGTTCATCCAGCGTGTCCATGCAATACAGACAAGCCGGGCGGTAACGTGTAGTTAGTTAGAAGGCCTTACATATTTTAGGGCAGGGTCGGATTAAGGTTGATGCGGGCCTAAGCAATGCCTTCTACAATACAGTTGTATGAGGCATTGGCCTAAGATTGGTAACCAAAAAAAAAAGGGCACAATGTCACAAACAAAACGATGTATAACTTCAGTATAACCTGTGTATTGTCATATCAGTGCCTACCATTTCTCACGTATAATATACCTGTTTAAAGAAATGCACATTCAGATTCTTTATAATATGATTAACGAGGGCTGATTATTATTTTTTGCATGACCTAAGGAAATAGCCTCAATACCCTAGTGGTTAAAATTTTGGTTGGTGGCTGCTGACTCAAAAGGGGGAAAACATGTTATTCGATATTGATTGATGTCGATGAACTTTTCATATCAAACCTGTACCAAATAAATTCAATAAATGATCGCATTAGGGGTGGTTTACCTGGTGCACCACGAGGGGGAGACAACTGTAACACATGTAATGTGTCGCATACCCAATGAGGTATATTAATTAACCAGCTATAAAAGGGCTTTCGTGTAGCCTATCGTGACAGCAGTGTTTCCCAAATTAAGGAAAGTGGACTCCTTGGGAGAGGTAAGAATGTGGTGGCTGAGAAAAAACTGTGGGCATAGCGAAAGAGGATATATATATATATATATATACAATGGATCAGCAGTTGGTGGATGTAATTAAAGGGATCTAAGTTGGTGGAGATCATCAAGGGCCCACCCATGATTAGCTGTCTACCCTTGAAGGCAGGAGTGAATTTCTTAGTGGCAGGAGTGAATCTTTTGATTCCAAGTTAAGAACAGTTGCGGCACACCTGTGAGCTGATTGGGCAACCACCCTAGGGCCACGATAGGGAATCCTTTTGTTACAAAATTGAACTCTCGATCATGCTTAAGATAGGCAATGACAATAATCTATAGCCTGTAAGTAGGTACCACAAACTGGCTCAAAATCGTGGTTTTGCGTCACTGTAGTCAATATTTGGATAGTTTTAACTTAATGATTTCTCTACTTAAAACTGATCAAATCTCATAAACAATTATATCATTTTAAAGTATTTTGTAAGCCCTACAATAATATGTAAATTTTAATTACGTAGATTTAGAACAAAAGGTTACATTTTTAAAATGAAAACCATCACCGAAGTCACTTTTTACCGGCCGACGTGCGATCTAATTTGACTATCCTATT
>JAGDYQ010000426.1:338662-356497 GCA_021962125.1 Bulinus truncatus | reverse complement strand
GGAACAACCGATAGAGGCACAATGGAACAACAGATAAGGAACAATGGAACAACAGATAGAGGCACAATGGAACAACAGATAGAGGCACAACCCGAGATAGAGGCACAATGGAACAACAGATAGAGGCACAATGGGACAACAGATAGAGGCACAATGGGACAACAGATAGAGGCACAATGGAACAACAGATAGAGGCACAATGGAACAACAGATAGAGGCACAATGGAACAACAGATAGAGACACTCAGAACTTGAAAGAGAAAAGTTGAATACAAAAAAACTGCATTAATATTGAAACACATAAACTGCATTAATATTGAAACACATAAACTGCATTAATATTGAAACACATAAACTGCAGGAAAATGATAATTAAAGTCAAATCTTATTTCATGTAGAGGTTATTTGATCTCCTACTTTGTTACTGTATGACTTTACTGTAATACTCATAGTGTATTATTATTACATATTGCATTATTATTGTATTACTCAGTTTTACTTTATTACTTTACGATATAACTTAGTATTACTGAAATACTTACTTTTACTGTATTATTTACCATTTCTGTATTTCTAAGGTTAACCGTATTACTTTATTGCTAGTGCATTGCTTCGTTGTACTGTATTACTTTATTATTAGTGTATTATTGAATATGCCGTTGTATAGCTTATTGACATCTTGTAGAATGCTGAGTTTTAAAATTGTCAAGTTTGTTTACTGATAAAATATTGGCCTTTAAATATTGTGTACAACTTCATACATACTAGTCGTTAGTTTGTGAAACAGTTGAAAGTATTGGTGAAAGAAGGTAAATAACACCTACACTGATACATATACATACTTCTCTGGGGTAATTCAAAGTAATAGCGTCATGAATATACTCTCTATTAAATGTGTGTCCATTTTTCCATATTATTTTGAATCAAATGACGTCATAACACCGTTCGTTTAGTTATTTTAAAATACCCGCATCTCTTTAAGTCAGGTGATTTTAGATAGAAAATTGTTGATTGTGTGTTTGTTTTGCTTTTTTTTTTTTTGGTTCCCGGCATGTTTATGAAATGTTTTTGATATGAAATAAACAAACGTATGGAGTATACTATTTGTGAACACATAAACACACAAGTGGTAAATACATGTATAGGGTTGTGAACACATAAACACACAAGAGGTAAATACATGTATAGGATTGTGATAACAATATTGTACTCCAACCGGTTTTCCAATATCATATGTTAATGTTGGGTTTAGTTATTTCTGACGAGTGAATATGTCATTAACACATATAGCTTTACATTTGATGCCAACGTTAGATCCAATTTGTCAATATGTAAATTTGATAATAATTTTGTTAAAATAAGTGTAGTGTTGTGAGAAATCTTGAACAGATAACATTACAGTCAACAGATTGTCTTCTGTATTGATTCCTCGACAAGAAATAAATATGGAAGAAGTCAATATCAATTTCACGTCCTCTCTCTCTCTCTCTCTCTCTCTCTCTCTCTCACACACACACACACACACACACACACACACACACACACGCACGTATTCAAACACGCACACACACACACGCACAAACATATACCTCAGAGAATTATTGTTCAAATTGAGAATAGAAGAAATTCAGTGCCGCCTAAGTTAAAATGACACTATTTACCATACACAAATTGACATCTTACACCCCGACATACAGAGTGACACCATACACCCCGACATATCATGAAGGGAGAGGTAGTCGGGGTATCAACGTGTGAAGAACAGACAAGAGTTAAACCACTGGCCCCCGGGGTGTCAGAGATGTTTGTTTGTTCTGCTGTATATTTCATTCTATTTCTGCTTATTGAATTCATTTTAAGTTTCATCCCAGACTTGGATGACATTCATCACTTGCCCTTTGGCTGCAGTTTTCAGTTTTATTGAAACAAAAGAGCTGACTCGCTGACATATCTATACCGTGTTTTGTGAGCAACATTAGGAAGTGAACTCACTTGATATGTGAATTAGATATTTCTCACTAGATATCTAAATGAGATTCAATTCTTCTTATAAGGTCATCATACATCATATGTTGTTATTGTTGTAAATAGTATTAATTTCAAAATAATTTATGTATATATTTATTTAAATATCATACTTTTGTGATATGTTTGAATATCACCTCAATGAATTGTTTAAGATTTTGTAAAGCTTTAGTTGTCAAATACTGAACAAAAACTGATTTTAAAATGTCATTGAACGATCACCACACATAAAATAACTAAATAATAAATTAAAAAAAAAAGAATATGACAGATTTATCTTCCGATCTTTCTGAATTCTGCACAGACATTCTTTATTTAGTGACACAGACATTCTTTATTTAGTGACCCATACAAACGTTGTCAGTCAACAAAACAACCTGCAAAAGTTCATTCACATATTGTTGAATTTCATTGGATGGGTAAAAATAGAACAAAAAAAAATGAAATAAACACAAATACATGGAATCCAGGGATTAATTTAAGTTGTTTTTTCTTTGCCACCCCCCCCCTTTAGAACTATCCCCTCCCACAAGACAGACACGTTCAAGTGGAAATTCAAACTGCTGATTTATTTAATATTCATATTAATTCCCAAGCCGTGGTCTCCTCGGGGCTATTTTGGTTTGTCGCGGTAATTAGTTCTTTATTATCTCAAGATTTTTCTGATTGGTGGGTAGAGAATGAACGGAACTTTGGGAAGGTTTGGGGGGCGCGGGAAGGGGGGGGGCAATGCAACGCAACTGTAACACATCGGAGTAAGAGTTGCATAGACTTTGATCTACATAGTAGGTCTTTACCGTTGGTCTGTAAATTAGGTCTATACCAGGTCTGTACAATGCGTCTATATATTAGGTCTATACCAGGTCTGTACAATGATTATTTTATTTTTTTATTTTAATTATAAAATTATATTTAATTAATTAATTAAATTAATTAATTTATTAATTAATTAAAATTATTTATTTAATTTATTAATTAATTTAAATTAATATTAGGTCTATACCAGGACTGTACAATGCGTCTATATATTAGGTCTATACCAGAGTCTATTAGGTCTATATATTAGGTCTATACCAGAGTCTGTACAATGGGTCTATATATTAGGTCTATACCAGGTCTTTACAATGGGTCTATATATTAGATCTATACCAGGTCTGTACAATGGTCTATATATTAGGTCTATGCAAGGTCTATACAATGGGTCTATATATTAGGTCTATACCAGGTCTGTACAATGGGTCTATATATTAGAGTCTATACCAGGTCTATACAATAGGTCTATTTATTAGATTATACCAGGTCTGTACAATGGGTCTATATATTAGGTCTATACCAGGTCTCTACAATGGGTCTATATACTAGGTCTATACCAGGTCTTTACAATGGATACTATATATTACCCATACCAGGTCTGTACAATGGGTCTATATATTAGGTCTATACAAGGTCTATATAATGGGTCTATATATTAGGTCTATACCAGGTCTGTACAATGGGTCTATATATTAGGTCTATACCAGAGTCCTATACAATAGGTCTATTTATTAGGTCTATACCAGGTCTGTACAATGGCCCATATATTAGGTCTATACCAGGTCTGTACAGTGTGTCTACAGAAGATACACGCAGACTAAGGCCCGCGGGCCAAGTACGGCCCATACCCTACTCATTGACTCAAATCTCCTTAAAAGTTATTTGTTATAGTTCAATGTCCATCGGTAAGTTATTTGTTATAGTTCAATGTCCATCTGTCTGTTATTTGTTATAGTTCAATGTCCATCGGTAAGTTATTTGTTATAGTTCAATGTCCATCTGTCTGTTATTTGTTATAGTTCAATGTCCATCTGTCTGTTATTTGTTATAGTTCAATGTCCATCTGTCTGTTATTTGTTATAGTTCAATGTCCATCTGTCTGTTATTAGTTATAGTTCAATGTCCATCGGTAAGTTATTTGTTATAGTTAAATGTCCATCTCTGCTATTTGTTATAGTTAAATGTCCATCTGTCTTCTATTTGTTATAGTTCAATGTCCATCTGTCTGTTATTTGTTATAGTTCAATGTCCATCTGTCTGCGATTGACCCGGCGGATTTGTCAAATTTAAGATCCCATCGATGCCCGCGGTACAAACAGGTTTACACCCTGGACAACAAAGTATGTCTATACTGCATGTACATGAAGCGGATCATAGTTAAAAGTGACCAAATGTGACTGTGGATGTCTGGACTTTTTTTGTATATACTAAGTATTGTTTCAGTGACTATGGTGTTGATCATAGATACACGTCACAAAAGTACATTCAAATAGTGAATTACGGCTCTCAATGACCTCTAGCTGACCACAACTGGCCTAGACAGAAGAACCCCACAAACTATCTAGCTGACCACAACTGGCCTAGACAGAAGAGCCTTACTGTCTAGTAGCAACCATTTCAATTAGTTCATATATAATTAGTTCTCTTCATACATTAGGCTTGTACTCTCCACAATCAAACACAAGTTTACTTTAGTCTTGTACTTTCCACAATCAAACACAAGTTTACTTTAGGCTTGCACTCTCCACAATCAAACACAAGTTTACTTTAGTCTTGTACTCTCCACAATCAAACAAGTTTACTTTAGTCTTGTACTCTCCACAATCAAACACAAGTTTACTTTAAGGCTTGTACTCTCCACAATCAAACACAAGTTTACTTTAGGCTTGCACTCTCCACAATCAAACACAAGATTTACTTTCTTAGTCTTGCACTCTCCACAATCAAACACAAGTTTACTTTAGTCTTGCACTCTCCACAATCAAACACAAGTTTACTTTAGTCTTGCACTCTCCACAATCAAACACAAGTTTACTTTAGGCTTGTACTTCCACAATCAAACACAAGTTTACTTTAGTCTTGTACTCTCCACAATCAAACACAAGTTTACTGTAGAAGTAATAATAAAACATGTCTATGAAGAAATATTATTTTGTTGTTATTTGATAGTATCACATTCTGGAAGCAAGTATTATTTCAATATGCAGACATATTTCCTGAATTAAAAAAAAATTTCTTCGTAGGTTATAATTGAACAATGTCAATTTGACATGTTGCTTATAACATGGTGACATTTCCTAAAACCTTGTCCCTACAGACATGAGCAACTTTTGTGTCGCTCCAAAACACAGCCGTCTGTCATGTCGTCACCACAAACTGTCAGCATTACGTCATGTTGTCACTGCCTCAAGTGACTTGTTTACGTCATACTTGATTGTCTTGGTTGAAAGACTGTTTCATATGGTGATAACAAATGAACATTTAAATCTCATCAAACTCTGATATTTAAAATAGCTGGAATGTTTGAACCTGTTCAAAAGTTTTAAATGTATTTATTTTTAACTGCTGGCCAAAACATGATTGACTACATGGTATGGATTGTTTGGTAAGTCATAATAACCAAACAGATAAATATTTGCATCAATCGCAAATTCGCAATAATCAACTGTTTAAAATTTACACCAATCACTATATTCAACTATTTAAAATTTTTACCAATCGCAATAATCAACTTTAATGCAAAAGAAATTCAAACATTTAGAATTCCAATCTAATTTGTTGAGCACCTTACAATTTAAAAAAAAATATATATCCAACTGTTCGTGTATGTCGTGTCCGTGTATGTCGTGTCCGTGTGTGTCGTGTCCGTGCCCGTGTGTGTCGTGTCCGTGTGTGTCGTGTCCGTGTGTGTCGTCCATTTTCGGTCATAGAGTCATGAAGACATATAAAAAGTAAGTTTCAAAACTAATCAAACTTCCTTACCAGTCTGTGTAGATGTCATTGTTATCTCAACATGTCATCAAACTACATTTATTGCGAAAAAAAAAATAAAAAAAATAATATCGTGCGTAAGCAACAAAATTATCTTTGTGACATATTTTGTGACAGAATTTCTACATCTGAAGTGTATTCTTTGTCACTGAGAAAGTATTTTTTTGTTTAAAATACACGCGAATGACGTCATCAACGCATAAACTTACATTGTCTTCCTTAGATAAACTTCCGTTAGAGTTGAGCTCCCGCTCTTCCCACAATACCCACACTCTCTACACAAAAAGCTCTCCATTGTAATCTCTAACCCTTGTTTGTAGAGTTAGAGTATTACCCAATACACAGTTTTAATCTTGGTCAACTTATATTTAAACAAGAACATTTCTGCTTAGAGATTTTTTTTTTACTTTATAATACAAAGTTCAAGCTAACCATGGTTTGTGTTTTTCTTCCCCTGTTAGCCTAAAGGCGGGATTTATATACAATTCACAATATTGTGTACGCTTGAAAACTGTAAACTTTCCCAGATAAAAAAAAAATTGTTTGTGTGAAGAAATGGTAAAGAACCATCGCATAGCGTGGTCATAATTGCTTTTGTGTGGAGCAGATTCACTGTGGCTTAACGAAGGGACAACAAGCAGACGAGCAAAACACAACTGCTTAACTCATTATTTGATTGGTGGAAAATATTTCACCGCTACTAAATTACGCAGCGCCATCATCAGCCCAGAGTTCATCTGCAGAATGATAATTAATAATGTTTGTTTGCTCTATCGTGTGTGTGTGTGTGTGTGTTCGTCTGTGTGTATTTTAAACTTAATACGGATCTAAAATAGTCGTTTAATCACTTATAAATTATTTGCCATTAAAAAAAATCTGAGGAAGAATTAATAAACAATTTTTAATGCATTTCTACCCTGCAGAGAATGGGGGGGGGGGGTATAGTTTATGTGTCTTTGTATTTTTAAGATGATAATTTTATCATTTAATGAAGTTTTTTTTTTTTTAAAGATATAAATTTATTTTAAACCTTAGATTAAAAATACAGAGTTTAAAAACTTTTCTCGTTTTTTTTATATTAGTTCGTATATATTTACATAATGTATTTTAGCTTCACTTATAGTGAACTGACATTTCAGTTGTTCAAACATTACAAATGTAGCCAGTAGTTTCACTTACTAGAGTGAACTGACATGTTCACAATAATACACTACAATAAAAGTTATCTCTCTGAATTTAGTTATATCGTGGCTAGTCTTTGGATTCTTCACATTGTCTTATAAATAACCAAAGACGTGTGTTTTACAGAAAAAATTAATACTGTAACAAAAACTGATTCATATTAGGTTTATGTAATAATGAAGTGTTTGTGGCCCATGTAATAATGACGTGTTTGTGGTCCATGTAATAATGAAGTGTGTGTTTGTGGTCCATGTAATAATGAAGTGTTTGTGGTCCATGTAATAATGAAGTGTTTGGGTCCATGTAATAATGAAGTATTTGTGGTCCATGTATCGAAGTGTTTGTGGTCCATGTAATAATGAAGTGTTTGTGGTCCATGTAATAATGAAGTGTTTGTGGGCCATGTAATAATGAAGTGTTTGTAGGCCATGTAATGATGAAGTGTTTGTGGGTCATGCAATGATGTAATATTTATATCTGGTTTATCAGTTGAGCTCCGAGTCACCAAATCATCGTGCTTTCTACCCCCAATCACCACACCATTACAGAGGTCACATTAACCATTACAGAGGCCATACTAACCATTACAGAGGCCACATTAACCATTACAGAGGCCACATTAACCATTACAGAGGCCACACTAACCATTACAGAGGCCACATTAACCATTACAGAGGCCACATTAACCATTACAGAGGCCACACTAACCATTACAGAGGCCACATTAACCATTACAGAGGCCACATTAACCATTACAGAGGCCACATTAACCATTACAGAGGCCACATTAACCATTACAGAGGCCACATTAACCATTACAGAGGCCACATTAACCATTACAGAGGCCACATTAAGGCGGGGAGAGGAGGCGGTCATTTTAATATTGTTTAATCATTGAATATATATGTATGTATGTATGTATGTACCACGTGTTAGTGGGGATGTGATTCGTAGCTTGCCGCGCTCTGGTCGAGTTCATAACCAATGAAACATTGGACAGAAGCTTCAACTATTCGGTATACCTGCATTGGTACTCATCTACAGTCGTCCATTGGTACTCATCTACAGTCGTCTACGTTTGACATTGACCTCAGCACTAGTGATGTGTTTCAAACTGATTACTATATAGTCAGCAATAACAGTTGAGTAGCCAGAAACTTCTGACCGACTCCATAGTCTACGTGCCCCACATGTGGTGGTGGTGCCAGGGTAAGGAAACTGTTGTTCTCGGTCCACACCTGTTATCTCCTGAACTATCCTGACTATTGACTGGCCACCACCTGCCTCTCACACACACACACACACACACAATTACGTTACGTTAGAGAGACGGGGTGCTCAAACAAGATTTGTTATTTATTGGTGCAGTTTGTTTGTTGGAGGGAGGGAGGGAGGGGGGTGGATGAAATTATATGAACTGGGATCGAAAGTTCCTGGGATCGAAAGTTCCTGGGATCGAAAGTTCCTGGGATCGAAAGTTCCTGGGATCGAAAGTTCCTGGGATCGAAAGTTCCTGGGATTGAAAGTTCCTGGGATCGAAAGTTCCTGGGATCGAAAGTTCCTGGGATCGAAAGTTCCTGGGATCGAAAGTTCCTGGGATCGAAAGTTCCTGGGATCGAAAGTTCCTGGGATCGAAAGTTCCTGGGATCGAAAGTTCCTGGGATCGAAAGTTCCTGGGATCGAAAGTTCCTGGGATCGAAAGTTCCACTGTTTTATTTGGGGGGAGGCGGGGAGGGGCGGTAATTTTTATATTAAAAAATTAAAAAAAGGGATAATTTGTTTATGTTGTAGTTTTTTAAAACAATACACAAAAGTACAATGTCAAAGTTTTCAAATGTTGTTGAGTAGTTCTAGGCTACTAAAGGTAGTTCTAGGCTACTAGAGGTAGTTCTATGCTACTAAAGGTAGTTCTAGGCTACTAAAGGTAGTTCTAGGCTACTAAAGGTAGTTCTAGGCTACTAAAGGTAGTTCTAGGCTACTAAAGGTAGTTCTATGCTACTAAAGGTAGTTCTATACTACTAAAGGTAGTTCTAGGCTACTAAAGGTAGTTATAGGCTACTAAAGGTAGTAATAGGTTACTAAAGGTTGTAATAGGCTACTAAAGGTAGCGACACAATGTGCGACACTAAATATAATGGAGAGATATGTTTAAATGTTGCCACGGTTCAGAAATTGTTGGAAACTGTCACCTGACACGTAAATGACAAAGTAGACAAATTATCGAGATGACATTTGGCATGTGATCTCATAATGTAATTGTTCAATATTGATCTAAATGTATTATGTTAATTGTAACTGTATTGTGTTTATGAGTCATGTGTTGAATTGTGACGTTATTGTCGCTGCTGCTAACACCATCATAATACCATCAGTATCAAATCTTGATAAATTTTTGTTATCAATTTCTACATGACTTTAATAAATTAAAACTATCATCAACTTTTCTATCAAATCTACTAATGAAATGTTACGATGTGTATCTTTAATTTAAACCAGCATCTTAAGCCTGTTCCATTCTGGACACAGGACGTGTTAGCGCATTTTCGTGTTATGTATCAGTACGTATGTTAGCTTTCAGTAAATATTTGTAAATTTTAGAAAGGTTTATAAATTCAATTGTGTGATGCATATATCTGAAAAAAAATATTAAAAGACGTTTTTTTATATTTGAAAAAAAATTATTTTCTCTTAAATCTAACTACAAGTGGTTTGTGGTCACTGAAATAGGACTCATAATTGAAACATTCTAAATTGTAGTCATTTTATCGTCCGAAAACTCCGTCAATTGTTGTTTGATAAATTGTTGTTGCCAATCTTGTTTCACTTCCGTTCAATAACCCATTCATTTGGTGCGCCACCGCAGCGTATTAGGTGTAGAATGGGGCCATAAAAATGACATAATAATTAATATAGCTTATATAGTAAAAAAACGGTAAAAAAAACACTGATGCCCAGCCCTTAGAGGTCAGATCGCGAAATGGACTTTTGATGCAGGAATGGCAGGCCAAGACCTACAAAAAAAAAGTATATACATCATGGGTCTAGGACTTATGGTTGCTGAGATCTAGGGTGATGACGGGCGGACAAAACGGGGACAATAGCGCATTCGACTTCTCAAAAATGCGCTAAAAATATGACTTCTAATAGATTGAACAGTTATTTCTCTTTTTTTCCCTCAAAATACTTCCTTCTAAGTTCATTCAGAAATGGTCAAGTCATGTCCTGAAATAATTGTATTACAACCTACTTTCGTCAAACATGGCCCCCTTAGAAAACCCTGAACTTATTAAAGTTAAAAAAATTGTTTAAAGTTGTCTTACACTAAAGACATTTATTTTCTTCAAATTAGTTCGTCACTGTCAGAGAGTTTTTAATTTCAATATGTTGACGTCTGACATTCACTTCCGGTCATTTATTCATCGAGAGAACAAAAAAAAAAGATTACTGTCGAGATTTGTTGACGAGTAGTTCATGATTGCAATATTTTTGTTATTTATTTTATGACATTTCTCCACCAGACAAATGAAGAAAAGTCTACTTTAAAACATAATTCTATCAACTGTCATGTCGTCCTTATGTGTGTGAATGATTTTGTAAAATTTTATACCGTTTTTTTTTAAGTGTTATATTTTATTTCACCAATAATATTTACGTCATTTCCGGCATAAATTATCCATTAAAAAACGAACATATTTTTATCTTTCGTTGACATTTAGGATGTACTCAGATATTGTAAGATTGTGTCACAGATATAATGTCAGATTGTGTCACACAATCCATTTCTAACAATCATGTCATAAATCATTGAGTATACGTAGCGGAGTAGAGAGTAAGTATTCAAGCCACACATCTAAAATGGAATCAAAACAGCGGACTTTCTTGCGAACTATGTCGTCGCTATTGAACACATAGGGAATAGAATCAAATGAACGTACATTTCATTTGCCCGCATCTCGCCCAACAGTACATTGTGTATCGCTATGTTTAGGTAGTCTTGGTAACTAAACACCTCTACCAGCCAGTTGTTTCATTCTCTAAATGGCTGACAAAACAAAATAAACAACTTATTAATTATAGATCGCCAGGGGAAAGAATAACATTGTCTTTAGAATAAGTCAGACGTTGGAATAGGACAGTTTGATTTTTGAATCATATTGCTGTTTAAATATTTTTTTTAAAACATGGCATCTTTACAAGTAGATTTAATCTGTATATTTATTAACGGGTATATAAGTCGTTCACTAACTGTTATATCAGTAGATTCACTAACTGTTATATCAGTAGATTCACCAACTGTTATATCAGTAGATTCACTAACTGTTATATCAGTAGATTCACTAACTGTTATATCAGTAGATTCACTAACTGTTATATCAGTAGATTCACCAACTGTTATATCAGTAGATTCACTAACTGTTATATCAGTAGATTCACTAACTGTTATATCAGTAGATTCACTAACTGTTATATCAGTAGATTCACTAACTGTTATATCAGTAGATTCACTAACTGTTATATCAGTAGATTCACCAACTGTTATATCAGTAGATTCACTAACTGTTATATCAGTAGATTCACCAACTGTTATATCAGTAGATTCACTAACTGTTATATCAGTAGATTCACTAACTGTTATATCAGTAGATTCACTAACTGTTATATCAGTAGATTCACCAACTGTTATATCAGTAGATTCACTAACTGTTATATCAGTAGATTCACTAACTGTTATATCAGTAGATTCACTAACTGTTATATCAGTAGATTCACTAACTGTTATATCAGTAGATTCACTAACTGTTATATCAGTAGATTCACTAACTGTTATATCAGTAGATTCACTAACTGTTATATCAGTAGATTCACTAACTGTTATATCAGTAGATTCACCAACTGTTATATCAGTAGATTCACTAACTGTTATATCAGTAGATTCACTAACTGTTATATCAGTAGATTCACTAACTGTTATATCAGTAGATTCACTAATTTGCATACCAGTCTGAGCCGTCTATGTAGATAAGCTACCTCCCCCCCCCCAATCTATTAATTCTTATTGTATTTATATTTAATTTCCTTATTAAGACCGAACATGTTTATTTAAATGTAATTCAGCATTTAGTAAGATATTTATTGAAAATGACCAAGTTGTTTCAGAATTCATTGTTTTTATTGCAGCATAAGTCGGAAGTAGCTATTTTTACTATACAACTGATACTGTATATCAATATTTAGGTGCTACACTATTCTATATCATATTTAGTTGTTACACTATTGTATATCAATATTTAGTTGCTACACTATTATATATCAATATTTAGTTGTTACACTATTGTATATCAATATTTAGTTGCTACACTATTGTATATCAATATTTAGTTAAGCTATGGTGCCTACCTTTAATAAATATTAGTTCATGACAACACCGTCCTACTATGCCCACCGTGACTTGCCCACTCCAGCTCTTGTTAACATTAAAACAACACAGAAATAAACAAAATGTTGTAACTGTTGGTGTAATGCAATTTTCTTGCTTTTGTAAAGTTTTATTGGTTATTTCTGCACACAGTATGAACTATCCAAAGAGTGACTTTGTTTAGTTGGACGTTTGTGAGAATAGTTTTGTTGGTGCACACAGTATGAACTATTCAAAGAGTGACTTTGTTTAGTTGGACGTTTGTGACAATCATTTTGGGTTTTACGTTGATACACCAAAAGAATTAATTAAATGAGGGACAATGACGTCATCACCATACTCTCATGTCTCTCACTGTGGTACATCGAATTATTCAACAATAAATATATTTGAAAATTATTTATACCACAACTAGGCTTACACTGTTACTATAAAACAAAGTTTTACACACCTTTAACTGGAAAGTTGTCTATTTGAGATAATATTGAATATCTGTATGTATCAGTCCACAATACTGGACATATTACAGAGGTGGCCACAATACTGGACATATTACAGGGGTGGCCACACTGCGGGTCTTGGTTGAGTTATATTGTGAGTTATTTTGTTGAATTCAATGACTTTGTTCTCTGATTATGAAAACATGACAGCGTGGCTCTTGTGACGTCATGCATGACCATCCCAGGTATATACTGCAGTTATAGTTTCAGTTCGTGGGACTGGTGGCCGAGTGGTGTAGATACTCGCCTGTCGACCTGAGAGTCATGGGTTCGATCCGCTGTGTGACCTAGTTAATTTTTCCGGGTGAAATTTGTTTCAAAGTCATCCCACAAGTCCACCCAGCTTTAAAATGGGAACCTGACTCAGGTTTGGGAAGTAAAGGCGGCTGGGCGTTGTGCTAACCAAACAATCCCTACATAGGCCGAGGATATAGAAATAGATGAATTATGCACTACATCTGCCCCGAATGCCCGCTAAGGCTAAGATAGCTTTACGTTTTTTAGTTCCAGTTTGAGTGAAAAGCATTAGACAAAAGGGCGAGAAGAATCGGCCCAAAATATTTAACACTAGAAAGTGACCAAATGTATTGGCCATGTGGCAAGTTTATTGATGATATTATACTGGATGTCTCCGTGGCCCTTTGATTGTGAGACCGACTGGTGTGGAGCAGCCACATAGACTCTAGTTGCCTGTATCCGCCCTAGTGCTGTCATGGATTTCAGTCTTGGTTTTATTAAGGGCGTAGAAGAGGCACTGTAGAAAACTGTCTTGATTATTGTATCAAGAGATAAACATCCCTCCCCCCTTTAGTGACTTATAAGAGGCTATTTTCTATTGCAGACGACTACAAGATTCTGTGTTCAACAGAAGACTACCACAAGAATGTATTGTCTATAGCAGACTATCACAAGAATGTATTGTCTATAGCAGACTATCACAAGAATGTATTGTCTATAGCAGACAACCACAAGAATATATTGTCTATAGCAGACTATCACAAGAATGTATTGTCTATAGCAACTATCACAAGAATGTATTGTCTATAGCAACTATCACAAGAATGTATTGTCTATAGCAGACTATCACAAGAATATATTGTCTATAGCAGACTATCACAAGAATGTATTGTTTATAGCAACTATCACAAGAATGTATTGTCTACAGCAACTATCACAAGAATGTATTGTCTATAGCAGACTATCACAAGAATGTATTGTCTATAGCAACTATCACAAGAATGTATTGTTTATAGCAACTATCACAAGAATGTATTGTTTATAGCAACTATCACAAGAATGTATTGTCTATAGCAGACTATCACAAGAATATATTGTCTATAGCAGACTATCACAAGAATGTATTGTCTATAGCAACTATCACAAGAATGTATTGTCTACAGCAACTATCACAAGAATGTATTGTCTATAGCAGACTATCACAAGAATGTATTGTCTATAGCAACTATCACAAGAATGTATTGTTTATAGCAACTATCACAAGAATGTATTGTTTATAGCAACTATCACAAGAATGTATTGTCTATAGCAACTATCACAAGAATGTATTGTCTATAGCAACTATCACAAGAATGTATTGTTTATAGCAGACTATCACAAGAATGTATTGTAAAATTGTTAACTAACCAGGAAAATTATCATTATATATATATATATACTTAAACATAAGTTTTAGGGGGGGGGGGCTATTTCATCGGAATATAATGAGAGTGGTTGGGTGGGGTGGGGATATGTTGAGTTGAAAACTGGCAGAATTAGTCCAGGGGTCCAGAGCTAAAGGTAGACGGACAATAGTGATGCTACAGTTAATTGAGTTAACTGGACATATGCTGGTTAGTACTTTGTTGTAAATATACTATAGTTTAAGGAGCTATATATGACTTAGGTGTGTCTAGAGAGGTCATAGCACATCAGTCAGAACGAATGAACTTGACTTCTGGACATGAGATTATGTAAACTGGTGTGCCCATCCCCATGTGTACAATGGACTGTACACCTAACTGTGTAACGTGACTGTGTACACATGACTTTAACGTGACTGTGTACACATAACTGTACAGTTCACAGCGCAAGGCTGGATACAGCCATGATGGTGAGCTGGTTTATTGACCAGTTTCAATCGTTAGACCAGATGCAGCCTGCACGTAATGAAAGTAGCGAGTTGTGTGTGTGCTGATCTAGGTGAGGGTGCGTGGTTTAGGTGTGTTGGGTGTGTGGTTGCAGAGAATGAGGTAGGGTGGGGGTGTGAGGAAGATAAATCACTGCAAGTGTAAACTTGTAGATGGACGAGGTGGGGGAGAGGGGGGCGGGGCGGGGTGATAACAAGTTTATAAGAAGAAAACTTGAATGGCACATGAGGTGAAGATGTTGATGCATTTGGTAAACAGCCGGCGAGTCAACACATTATACAAAGCAAATATCCGCGTGAGCGAACCTTGTGGTCAGCTGCTCTGGTTGGTACAGGTTTGTTGGGATGTACAAAGACTAGTTCCAGGAGATAAGTGATCGGTTTAAACTCTGACCGAACATGCTATGTTTGGGATCTAGGAAGGGGGGGTGGACATTTTCTGGGATCTATGTGTGTTGGTCAAGGGGTGGGGTAGGGGGGAGAGGGGCAAGTAAAGGGCTTTAGGTCAAAACTGAATACATTCAGACCATTAACAATGGACATATGAAATCTTAAATCAAATCTTTTTGGACATAATAACGGCCATGATAGGTACAATATATCATGATAAGTAAAACATATAAGGATATGTAATTATATCAAGATAAGTACAGTATATCATTATAGGTACAATATCACAATAAGTACAGTAAATCACGATAAGTACAATATATCATGATAAGTACAACATATAAGGATATGTAAATATATCAGGATAAGTACAATATATCTTTGTACAGTATATCATGATCAGTACAATTAACAACATGACAGTAGATGTAATATTCTCCATCACACATTCACACAATGTTGGATTAAGAAAAAATAAAATCATATATTTTTTTTTTTACTTTTTAATCAAAATTGTATGTTTGACCCATCTAAGTCACTGAACAAATGGCAATATTTTAAAAGATTTGTTAACATTAAGGGTAAGAGTTGTGATGTGTTGACGTCATCTTATTATGATGTCAGAGATATGCAGATATTTATCCAATTATTGTGTTGATAGTATGATGTCAGAGATATATGCAGATATTTATGCAATTATTGTGTTGATAGTATGATGTCAGAGATGTGCAGATATTTATCCAATTATTGTGTAGATAGTATGATGTCAGAGATATGCAAATATTTATCCAGTTATTGTGTTGATAGTATGATGTCAGAGATATTTATCCAATTATTGTGTAGATAGTATGATGTCAGAGATATTTATCCAATTATTGTGTAGATAGTATGATGTCAGAGATATTTATCAAATTATTGTGTTGATAGTATGATGTCAGAGATATTTATCCAATTATTGTGTTGATAGTATGATGTCAGAGATATTTATCCAATTATTGTGTATACATTTGTCAAAGAATGTGCTTGTACTGGCCAACAATAATGTTTAGTAACCAAGTGAAATATTTCAAAAATGTTTAATGGATGCGCTTTTAATTTTGATTTGTTTACATTATACAGTAGATTGATTATATTTATAATTAATATTTCCTGTAGCCTATTTCTTCAAATATGTAATTATAAAAACCGCCCTACTTTATATTTCACAAATATATCTACAGAAATAAAACTTGTCATATATGAAATGAAATGAATTTAGTTTAAATGATGTTTGATTGAATTTGTGATGACAGAACATGTTTGTGGGAGGTTTGGTCAAATGATATAAGACTGAATGATTTGGGAAAGAATGGTATGTGAATGGATGATATTTATTTACACACACACACACACATATATATATATATATATATATATAGATAGATAGATAGACAGACAGACAGACAGACAGACAGACAGACAGACAGATAGATAGATAGATAGATAGATAGATAGATAGATAGATAGATAGATAGATAGATAGATAGATAGATAGATAGATAGATAGATAGATAGATAGATAGATAGATAGATAGATAGATAGATAGATAGATAGATAGATAGATAGATAGATAGATAGATAGATAGATAGATAGATAGATAGATAGATAGATAGATAGATAGATAGATAGATAGATAGATAGATAGATAGATAGATAGATAGATAGATAGATAGATAGATTGTGTACCTATATTTATACACACTCACTCACACAAACACATATGTACATTTAGATATTTATTTTTAAACCAGTTAATATATTGTTTGTTGGCATGAATGTCAACTGAATGTCAGACAATGCCATACTATAAACGAATGACACTGTCATCGGCTAAATGTCACCGACTATTAAATTGTTGCTCATTTAAAATCATTGTGCTCTATTTTGATTTCGTTTTGTTTACTTTCATCTTAGTCTATGTCATTGGGCGACCAATGGTGTGCTGTGACAAGACACATTACATTTCAAAATGGTGTGCTGTGACAAGACACATTACATTTCACAACGGTGTGCTGTGACAAGACACATTACATTTCACAATGGTGTGCTGTGACAAGACACATTACATTTCAACAACTCGGCTCTTCTAATGGGTTATTGTTTACAAGAGACTGCGATACAGACAGTACTACTACAGACAAGTACTAGCATCACACTGTCCTACAGACAGTACTACTACAGACAGTACTACTAGAGACAAGTACTACTACAGACAATTACTAGCATCAGATTGTCCTACCTGCCAAGGTTGTGGGGTCTCCAGTGCCAGGAACGACATGCTTTCTCCAGTAGTATATCCCCTGTAGTGACTGCTGGATTCACTGCACAACA
>JAGDYQ010000426.1:328662-333662 GCA_021962125.1 Bulinus truncatus | reverse complement strand
TTTAATCTGTTCTTAGGTAAACATTTTTTTATAATCTTCTAAAAGAATCCTCCCCTACTAGTGTTGACTATTGCTATATTACAATACTGTGGGCGAGTTACACTTTCTGATAAGAGAGTTTTGCTATTAAATCAGTTTAATAGTTATGTAAACATGGAGTTCTATTGGTTATGTATTATGCTACTAGTTGTTTAGTGTTTTGTGTTTGGGGTTAAGTTGTTTTTACTCTGGAGTCTCAAGAACGGCAAATTCTATCACATTTAAATTTGTTGTAACGAAGGAAGGACACCATCAGCGAATTTGGGGCTCAAGATGCCCCCTATCCCAACAATTCTATACAACTGGTGCTCCACTTCCTAACGACATTTTAGTACATTTACGGCAGATTTTAAAAACATGATGTGTCCAAAAGTCCCATACCTCCACCAAGCGGACCGTCGGATGGTATTAGGGATGGTCGAGTGGTTTAGATCAACTGTTGGCATGAGAGTTCCAGGTTTGAAGCAAGGGCCCACTGTGTTGTCATTAGGCCCACTGTGTTGTCATTAGGACCACTGTGTTGTCATTAGGACCACTGTGTTGTCATAAGAACCACTGTCGTATCACTGTGAACCCTCGGGTAAAATGATACTACTGACGAAACACTTACGTTCGTTTCCAGTAATGACATAATAGTGATACACAGACCTAGGAGAAAACGTTGTCTGATTGTCAATGGAACTAGAACTGACTTACCTATAGACTTACCTAATGAAATATATATAGACATGAATGGAGACTTATAATAATCCACCCCCACCCCCAAACTTTTTCCCCCACCCCTCCTTACCACTATTGCTACAATTACAAAAGTATGAGAACCTCTGCTGCACAGATATTTAATTACACATCGGTACATCCCTCTTTCACTGGAGGCCTCAGCACTCTGCTTCTGTGAACACCCCATCCCTCTTTCAATGGAGGCCTCAGCACTCTGCTTCTGTGAACACCCCATCCCTCTTTCACTGGAGGCCTCAGCACTCTGCTTCTGTGAACACCCCAACCCTCTTTCACTGGAGGCCTCAGCATTCTGCTTCTGTGAACACCCCAACCCTCTTTACTGGAGGCCTCAGCATTCTGCTTCTGTGAACACCCCAACCCTCTTTCACTGGAGGCCTCAGCACCCTGCTGTGAACACCCCAACCCTCTTTCACTGGAGGCCTCAGCACCCTGCTTCTGTGAACACCCCATCCCTCTTTCACTGGAGGCCTCAGTACCCTGCTTCTGTGAACACCCCAACCCTCCTTCCCAACGAAATTGAAAAAAAAAAGTAATGAATAATGTAAATATGTTAAATGTAATCATTAAAAATCAAATCCTCGAATAAAATACAAAACTGTAACTAGGAAGAACTAAAAAGTTGAAATGCATAAAAACACAAGTCATATTTATTCGTAAATTATGGGATGTTTTTAAAGTTGTTTTCCCTGTTTAGCTCCATCCACTACTCCTATAATTTCAAATCAAAAACACAATACTTTAAAACTCAAAATCCTAAGTACATGAAATTTTTATTCATGGTACGCTAAATCTGTTTAATACTTCTAATAGGTTATCTCAGTTAATTCAACGCCTGCACAACTGACAGACATAATTGCATTAGATGATAAAAAGTATTGAAAAATGATATCTTGCAATAAGACAGACACACAAAAAAGTGTAAAAAAAAACAATGATATATAAAAACGTTTTTCTTTAATAGACATTCTCCTTAACAATCAAACCTACTTGTTTGTTATTTGTAAACTTATAACTAGCTAATTCAACTTTCACATAAAATAATTATAATAATAGCGGTGTGGGTTCTGCGTTAAATCGAAAGTAAAGAATTAATTACAACAGTATTCCAGTTTAAAATACAATCATAAAAAATCGGATCTACCCGAAACCAAAAAAACAAACCTAGCCTACCGATCAAGCCTAAGGGTAAAGCTAGTATATAAATAATAGTGCTATGGGTTTTGGGTTAAATCGAAAGTAAAGAATTAATACAACAGTATTCCAGTTTAAAATCGTCAAACGTAAACAATAGTAATAAAAATCATGAAAAAATCGGATCTGTCCG
Organism: Bulinus truncatus; assembly: GCA_021962125.1. Classification (NCBI taxonomy): domain Eukaryota; kingdom Metazoa; phylum Mollusca; class Gastropoda; family Planorbidae; genus Bulinus; species Bulinus truncatus. The sequence goes on along the minus strand of JAGDYQ010000426.1, from coordinate 331,558 downwards.
AAACCAAAAATAACCTAGCCTACTGATCAAACCTAAGGGAATATAACTCTATGCAAAGGTTTTGCAAGGTACAGCTAGTAATCGATAATTCACTACAAATATTATTAGATGTTCAATTAACAATTTTGGTTTTTAATCCTCAAATGCCAATAAGAGTTATGAGTCAGAAATTGTTCTCCTTTAGACAATGTATTGATTAAATGAACATGACGGCTGTTACCTCCCTTAGATTCGTATTTTAAAACGTCGAAATCTTTTTTAAGCAGTGTAAGTATCGAAATAAAATTAGCGGGAATAAATGTTTTGCTTTTTTTCCTGGAGAATCGAACGAATTATTTTTTTAGATTCTCTAGACTCGCAATAACTGAACGCATACAACACTTGGATAGAACGAAACACAGGAACTGAATTGGGTGTTTTATGTAGTACATTCACATTTTGTTTCATATTTATTCAGAAGTGGACACATTTTTTACAGCTGGAATTTTTTCCCTAAATTTCCGTTTGACAGGAAAAATGTAACCTAAGATTTTGAGTGTCTTTAGGTGGTAGTGGTAGCTTTAGGTGGTAGTGGTAGCTTTAGGTGGTAGTGGTAGCTTTAGGTGGTAGTGATAGCTTTAGGGGGTAGTGGTAGTTTTAGGTGGTAGTGGTAGCTTTAGGTGGTAATGGTAGCTTTAGGTGGTAGTGGTAGCTTTGGGTGTTGGTGTAGCAAAAGAGATTAGTTATATGATCAGGTATTTAATTCAGATGTCACTGTTGTCGTCGTAGAAGTGTCATACAGGTCTACTTTGTACCGGATTCTAAGTTATATCGGTGGTTCTGTCAATATGTATCAATACATTATTGGTGGTTCTGTCAATATGTATCAATACATTATTGGTGGTTCTGTCAATATGTATCAATACATTATTGGTGGTTCTGTCAATATGTATAAATGCATAATTCAAGATGGTCGTGATCCAGTCAACAACCCATGACTTCAGTGGTGCCTACATTTCCATTGCACACTATGCAATAGTGATGGTGTAAAAATTAGCTCTATAAAACTGTTTTATCAGTTGTGTATAGGATCAAGTGAAAAACTTCTCATATTTACGAGGAATTGAATAACACTAACAACAGCCTGGTTAATTGAATAACCTTCATCATGACTGAACAGAATGCTCCATGTTAGTTTTGAATGAATTACTAGCGATTGAAAAAGGAAATACACAGTCATAATATTCAATTATAAAACACTGTCATAATACACAATCATTATACGCTGCCGTTATACACAGTCATAATACTCAATCATTATACGCTGTCGTTATTCACAGTCATAATACATTATTTTAATACTCTGTCATAACACACTATAGTTATTATACACAGTTATAATACACATTTATAATACATATTTATAATAGACAGTTATAATACACATTTATAATACATATTTATAAGAGGCAGTTATAACAGATAATAAAAAATAACTAAACCCATGTTTCTACAAGTCATTTTGAAGTTCTAGCCTCGCTTAATGTATATAATAATACCACTATCAAGTTTATGTAATATTACAATGTAGTCTTGCAAGTTTATGTAATGTTACAATGTAGTCTTCCAAGTTTATGTAATGTTACAATGTAGTCTTCCAAGTTTAGGTAATGTTACAATGTAGTCTTGCAAGTTTATGTAATGTTACAATGTAGTCTTCCAAGTTTATGTAATGTTACAATGTAGTCTTGCAAGTTTATGTAATGTTACAATGTAGTCTTCCAAGTTTATGTAATGTTACAATGTAGTCTTGCAAGTTTATGTAATGCTTCAATGTAATCCTCTATGTTTATGTAATGTTTTAATGTAGTCTATTAAGATATTGCCCTGACTTATCATGCTTTTATCCAACTCGGTGCTTCTGAAATTCCTCAAAAAAGTCAAACATATTCAAATTATTTTAAAAGAACAAACATGGACACCTGCGCATCTGATTTTGTATGTATGTGTCTGTTTGTATGTTTGTTATGTTCAATAATTGTATGTATGTGTCTGTTTGTATGTTTGTTATGTTCAATAACTGTATGTATGTGTCTGTGTGTTTGTTATGTTCAATAATTGTATGTATGTGTCTGTGTGTTTGTTATGTTCAATAACTGTATGTATGTGTGTGTGTTTGTTATGTTCAATAATTGTATGTATGTGTCTGTATGTTTGTTATGTTCAATAATTGTATGTATGTGTCTGTGTGTTTGTTATGTTCAATTATTGTATGTATGTATGTGTCTGTGTGTTTGTTATGTTCAATAATTGTATGTATGTGTCTGTTTGTTTGTTATGTTCAATAACTGTATGTATGTATGTGTCTGTGTATTTGTTATGTTCAATAATTGTATGTATGTATGTGACTGTTTGTGTGTTTGTTATGTTCAACAATTGTATGTCTGTTTGTGTGTTTGTTATGTTCAAAATTTGTATGTATGTGTCTGTGTGTTTGTTATGTTCAATAACTGTATGTATGTATGTGTCTGTGTGTTTGTTATGTTCAATAACTGTATGTATGTATGTGTCTGTGTGTTTGTTATGTTCAATAATTGTATGTATGTATGTGACTGTTTGTGTGTTAGTTATGTTCAATAACTGTATGTATGTATGTGTCTGTGTGTTTGTTATGTTCAATAATTGTATGTATGTATGTGTCTGTGTGTTTGTTATGTTCAATAACTGTATGTATGTATGTGTCTGTCTGTGTGTTTGTTATGTTCAATAACTGTATGTATGTATGTGTCTGTCTGTGTGTTTGTTATGTTCAATAACTGTATGTATGTATGTGTCTGTTTGTGTGTTGTTATGTTCAATAACTGTATGTATGTATGTGTCTGTTTGTGTGTTTGTTATGTTCAATAATTGTATGTAT
>JAGDYQ010000426.1:296162-323662 GCA_021962125.1 Bulinus truncatus | reverse complement strand
ATGTACCGATGTTTGTGTGTTTCACATGTACCGATGTTTGTGTGTTTCACATGTACCGATGTTTGTGTGTTTCACATTTACCGATGTTTGTGTGTTTCACATGTACCGATGTTTGTGTGTTTCACATGTACCGATGTTTGTGTGTTTCACATGTACCGATGTTTCTAAGTTTCCCATGTACCGATGTTTGTGTGTTTCACATTTACCGATGTTTGTGTGTTTCACATGTACAGATATTTGTGTGTTTCACATGTACCGATGTTTGTGTGTTTCACATGTACCGATGTTTCTGAGTTTCCCATGTACCGATGTTTCTGTGTTCCACATGTACCGATGTTTGTGTGTTTCACATGTACCAATGTTTGTGTGTTTCACATGTACCGATGTTTGTGTGTTTCACATGTTCCTGCTAGAAAAGGTTTGTATTGTCTTTAAGTTGAGTCATGGAGGCGTCAAGGATGACCATGAGACTTCAGGTCAGCATCTTTGGATTCAAACTCATGTCTTGCACAACTTAAGCAAGTCTTACCTTCACCGAGCCATGAGTTATCCCATGTATATGAAAACCACATGTCTCCTTGATGTATCATATCACTCTATGAAAAAATATTTACTTTTCTAGGTGTTGCGCATATCATAACATATTCCAACTATAGACTGAGTGAGACATTCGGTTAACTTCATGTATTGCTTTTCAATTTGTTATTTAGTAAATGAATATTTTTCCCTCCATTACTCATACGTCCAACTGACAAATACTTGTACACAAGTCCAACTGACAAACACTTGTACACAAGTCCAACTGTCAAACACTTGTACACACGTCCAACTGACAAACACTTGTACACAAGTCCAACTGACAAACATTTGTACACACGTCCAACTGACAAACACTTGTACACAAGTCCAACTGACAAACACTTGTACACAAGTCCAACTGACAAACACTTGTACGCAGGTCTAGAAACTGTGAGTCAAGTTGTCTGCCCCTGAGCTGTGTAAATATATAATTTAGGACACGGGCTACAGTTTGATAGAGTTTCCAGAATATATAGTTCAGTGCCCTAGGGCCTGATCCCCTGTTTAGCCAATCGACTGAAAGGACAATCGTCTGCTGTGGAGATTCCAGCAATGCCGACAACTGGTGGCGGAGATGAACGTGTTCAATGTCTGCAATAGATGTCACGTAACGACTTCATGAATTATGCATGAGATTATCTATAAATGTAACCTTATCTTTGATCCAATGGCTACAAAGAGAATGTTTTTATTTTATTTTTAGAATGTTTCAATCAAAGTCACATTGACTTGTGTTGTTTAACAGTGGGGCGGGGGGGGGGAATCCTTCAAAGTCAAAGTTGGTCATCTCACAAGACTCTTCTGATGACGTGATATCCGAGCAGGTCATTTTGAGACACGTCATCAGGACTGACGTAAGAAGACTTAAGGAGTAGGGGAGATGTAGTTAGTGAGTCAATAGTTGAGATAATGTTAAAATATTAACTCACATTGAAAACTTACATTTACGATTTTTTTATGGCTAAGGGGCAACTTCTATTAAAAATAGAATATTTCATTTTTTTTTTTTTTGCTATTACTAATTTGTTTTCATAGATTGAAATTTCTCTCTCTCTATATATATATATATTATTCATTTCCAGAGTGCGTTAAATCGAAAGCGGAGAACAAGAATTCAAAATGGCGTCTTTGCCCGTGTCTACAGTTTTAAATAGTTTCTGTGGTTTTTATTATGAAATGTAAAAGTCCCCAAAATTAATAATTAACATATAATATCATTCAAATTACTGTAGTTTTTATAACAACAGAGCATTTTAACATCGTCAAACGTAAACAATAGTAATAATCGAAAATCTTCGACGTCGGCGACGATAAGACTAGTGACCGCGTTTTTGTATCTAATTTCGTAAACAAAGTTCTTTTTTAAAAGTCGATATGATATATATATATATAAAAAAAAAGAAATTCTGCAAATTTCTATTCAAATTAAGTTCTCAGCTTTTATAATATTTATTTTTTTAAATAAATCCGACTTTGAATTATTTTAAATTACAAAATAAGAATATAGGCCTAAAACTAGGTCAAAAGTAAGTGAAAACATAACCGAGCAAATTTTTTTTTCAATAATACATTAAAATTGTAGCTTAGTTTGTGTGGCGTGCTGGCAGAATGGGTACACGCTTGGCTATGACTCATATTTATGCTGACTGTATCCATAGGTTCGATTCCTCTCTTTTTATAGTTTTTTTTTTCAGAATGTATCCTTTTAGTTATTTTAATGAAAAGTAACTAATTAGATCTCTTTGACATTTTTTAATTGAAATAATGTATCCTTTAGGATGTTGTAATAAAAAGAAGCAACAATTAATAAGATTTTTAATTATTTCATAACTCAAAAAAAAATAATTATGAAAATATGTATCAAAGCTGAACACACAGGCGTAACAGGGGGGGGGGATCCAAAATCGAAAGTCCCGCCGGACTCCAGCTTGAGGGGAGCCCCCAAATTAACAGAGTTGTAACCTATAAAGTGACAGAGTTGTAACCTATAAAGTGACAGAGTTGTAACCTATAAAGTAACAGAGTTGTAACCTATAAAGTAACAGAGTTGTAACCTATAAAGTAACAGAGTTGTAATCTATAAAGTAACAGAGTTGTAACCTATAAAGTAACAGAGTTGTAGCCTATAAAGTAACAGAGTTGTAGCCTATAAAGTAACAGAGTTGTAGCTTATAAATTAACAGAGTTGTAGCCTATAAAGTAAAAGAGTTGTAGCCTATAAAGTAACAGAGTTGTAGCCTATAAAGTAACAGAGTTGTAGCCTATAAAGTAACAGAGTTACACCCGCCTGTAATTATTTTTTACTGTTTTTACTAACAATTCATTAAAATGTATATCTCTACTCCTCTCCCCCTGCCCACTCTCACAAAGTAACAATCGCGGGGAGGGGAGGGGTATGAGATGGAGTATATAACTAGGTCGTCTGATTAAAATGCCAACAGGCTCGCGACTCGCCTCTTCTTCCCGACCTCCCCCTCCGCTTCCGTGGATACGCCACCTTTCCACCCCCACCTATCTCCATCTTCAAGAGACATCCCTACCCCAGAACCGTATGTGAAGGCCTCTATCATTTCATTCTTATATTGTATACTACTAAAGAAAATAGGTCGCCTATATTGTACAAAATTAAAGTTAAGTTTCTACATCCAGAAAATGTAGAGTGTATTCAGTTGGTGGTAACCATAGTTATATATAATGGTGGATTATATGCAATATACTTTCTATGTACTGATAGTTCCGTGTACCTACTATGTACTGATGTCCCATGTACCTACTATGTACTGATGTCCCATGTACCTACTATGTACTGATAGTTACATGTACCTACTATGTACTGATAGTTCCATGTACCTACTATGTACTGACAGTTCCATGTACCTTCTTTGTACTGATAGTCCCATGTACCTACTATGTACTGATGTCCCATGTACCTACTATGTACTGATGTCCCATGTACCTACTATGTACTGATAGTTCCATGTACCTTCTATGTACTGATAGTTCCATGTACCTTCTATGTACTGATAGTTCCATGTACCTTCTACGTACTGATAGTTCCATGTGCCTACTATGTACTGACAGTCCCATGTGCCTACTATGTACTGACAGTCCCATGTGCCTACTATGTACTGACAGTCCCATGTGCCTACTATGTACTGATAGTTCCATGTACCTACTATGTACTGATAGTTACATGTACCTACAATGTACTGAAGGAGAATAGATTCATTAAGCTGATGGATGTAGTCCATTAGATTCCATCTATTGTGAACTCCACCCACAACTGACATGGATATCTTCTCACTTGTCAAACTCAATGTTTGCCCCCCCTCCCCCCACCTCCACAGCTCCCTCCTGGCGCAGAACCTGTACAGTGATTCTCAAACTGTGCTTGTTGTTTATTTTTAATCATTTCAAGTAAAATCTGACAAATCAAATTAATTAATTAAAAACAAAATAAAAACATTTTTAAAAATACGAATGAACAAAATAAGTTGATAGTCAAGTCATTATAACAAGTTGATAGCCAATGTTTTGAAGTTTCCGTAATTTTTGTCAGGTGGAGACACTAAGAGCAATTATGTGAGACCCACTGATTTCAGCAAAGCACATACCCCGGTGGTGTCGGCTGGCAGTTCTGGTCTGTGGTCTGTGTGGTGTTTATTGCGTGCAACAAGTCTGTGTATGAGCAGACATAGCACCAGGCACCATGTTTGACATGATCCACATACACGGGCCAGGACAAGGGGAACATGTTCCAAAATAATCCCTTGTCTTGGATTCATTGCTTCACGTTGGAAAACTTGCATGCAGTAGAAACATCCGCCTCATACTCACCCCTCCTCCCTTTGCCCCCATTTCTTTCAGAGTAGGGAGTCTGCAGGGTGAATGATAAGGGGTAGTGGGGGGGGAGTTTAGGAGGAGTGATTGAAGAGATTTGTTTTAAAAGACCAGCCACCTCTACTTTACCCTGACCATTCCCCCAAACTAGAATGTCTAAATGTGTGTCCATAGCTATGTATAGTTTAAATAGAATGTCAGCCTAAATGTGTGTCCATAACTATGTATAGTTTAAATAGAATGTCAGCCTAAATGTGTGTCCATAGCTATGTATAGTTTAAATAGAATGTCAGTCTAAATGTGTGTCCATAGCTATGTATAGTTTAAATAGAATGTCAGTCACAAAGTGTGTCCATAGCTATGTATAGTTAAAATACCAATGAAATTCATGAAATTATTTGTTGTCGTGACCCACAAAATTCAATGACAAACAAACCATTGACTTACAAGGCCGTCCCCGACTGGACCGGTGTTATAGGGCACATACAGTGTGCAGGTGTTATAGGGCACATACAGTGTGCAGGTGTTATAGGCACATACAGTGTGCAGGTGTTATAGGGCACATACAGTGTGCAGGTGTTATAGGGCACATACAGTGTGCAGGTGTTATAGGGCAATACAGTGTGCAGGTGTTATAGGGCACATACAGTGTGCAGGTGTTATAGGGCGCATACAGTGTGCAGGTGTTATAGGGCACATACAGTGTGCAGGTGTTATAGGGCACATACAGTGAGCAGTTGTTATGGGGCACATACAATGTGCAGGTATTATAGGGCACATACAGTGTGCAGGTGTTATGGGGCACATACAGTGTGCAGGTGTTACGACATCAATATACACTGGACATATTGATTCATTATCTCGCAATGGTGGCCCATTAACATGTTCTTTATGTTAGCCATAAAGTCATGACGCCACCTATGGCTCAAAGGATGACTGGAGAACACCTGACATGGTCAAATCAACGGATTATAAATGAATAGATAATAAAAATACAAGTAAACCTATCAGTTACTTCGTATTATAAATAATTTCGGCGTTGCAAATATATTAGCCAATTGTCCATAATTCTTGTTTGACTAATTCTTGCACACTATTTACATTTATTTACGTGATTTTCCGTTCCATCGTTTTTAGTATTGATTCGTTCACACCTCTCTCCAGTCTTGAATAACAAATAGTTAAATACTTTATATTATTCTCAACAAATACACTCTTGGCAGTTTATTATCTCTGATAAATGTTTAGTTACTTGTTAAATCAAAATTTAGTTTCATTTTGGATGACGTCATTTTCTCACATTGATTGACGCGTTTTTTTCTCTTCCAATCAAACATTACAAATTTATAAGAGAAATCTTTGCATCTACTTCTATCTTCAGTTCGACTTCTTCATTGTAATGTATTTTCAAATTAGACAGTTATATAGCTATGGTTATTACCAAACAGGGTGGTACATAGAGCTAAATAATGATAAGTATCAATTAAAGTACAATATTATATAGATATATGGAAGTAATTCTGGCCAAGTTTAACGAGACTACACAGTAGACAACAATTTGTTGGGATAGTGCCATTTAGTGAGTCTCTTTTTAATAGCAATTTAATTTTTTAAAATTATCAAAACCAATTAAGTGACAGTTACAGGGATAAAGAAACCACTGGCCATCATCTCAACAACTGCTAGATATCAATTTTCTGGGGGAGGTGGGGAGGGTTTCATTGTCTGAAGTCTGGTCAGTGGAAATGTCTAGTCAACTTCTAGTCTGCCTCTGTTCAAACAGACTTTTGTCTTGGTCTGTTTTGTTTTACTGAATTCGTTCCCATAAATCTCGATTCCACAAGCTTAACTTCCGGGCAAATGTAAGCAGCTGTTGACTGGTAGCATTCACCCAGAGAAATCTCTCTCTCTCTCTCTCTCTCTCTCTCTCTCTCTCTCTCTCTCTCCCCTCCCTCTCTCTCTCTCTCTCTCTCTCTCTCCCTCCCTCTCTCTCTCTCTCTCTCTCTCTCTATCCTTCTAAATTTGTTGGGAGAGCAATGACGTCATTGTGGCCTCATTTCATTACCTTTTTAATTAGATACAGAATCGATTACTGTTTTAAATGGTCACATTTATAGTTTAGGTGTTGTTTGTCTTTTGTAAATGCTAGAACAGTTGTAGAGTAGGGCTTTTTTAACAACACTAAAATAGTCCAAATGCCAGTTAACATAATCAAACAGTCGATATGCTAGTTAACATATTTGAATAGTTGATATTCCATTTAATATAGTTAAATAGATGATATGCCATTGAACATAATTAAATAGCCCATATGCCAGTTGACATAATTAAAATGAACAATGATATTCATCCCAAGTAACTGTATAAACCAAAGCACACACATAAAACAACTGACGGTAATGTCCATCTACGGTAATGTCCATCTACGGTAATGTCCATCTACGGTAATGTCCATCTACGGTAATGTCCCTCCAAATAACACTAGACATTCGGTCTAATGGAATCGATCATAAACTTCATACTTTCAGTTTAGATGACAGACCTGTTAACGGTTAAATAAATGAAAAGACTTAAATAGATTTAAAGAAATATTTAAAAGGAGAGTAGGAATTCGGAAGTAGGAGTAAATAAACACATCAATTATTCGATAAAATGTCTAATGAATGTACTTAGTGTTGACAACTATTGTTGATTAGTATATGGATGTAATGGTTACTTAGTGTTGACAACTATTGTTGATTAGTATATGGATGTAATGGTTACTTAGTGTTGACAACTATTGTTGATTAGTATATGGATGTAATGAATTTACTTAGTGTTGACAAATATTGTTGATTAGTATATGGATGTAATGATTACTTAGTGTTGACAAATATTGTTGATTAGTAAATGGATGTAATGTTTACTTAGTGTTGACAACTATTGTTGATTAGTATATGGATGTAATGGTTACTTAGTGTTGACAACTATTGTTGATTAGTATATGGATGTAATGGTTACTTAGTGTTGACAACTATTGTTGATTAGTATATGGATGTAATGGTTACTTAGTGTTGACAACTATTGTTGATTAGTATATGGATGTAATGGTTACTTAGGGCGCAGTTTTCATGTATAGACACATATTGCAGTAAACTTTAGTCACTTGATATTACAATGCAACTGATGACATCTGACACTCCAGTACCAAGCCTACTTCATTACGTTAAACAGTTGCCACCCTAGTGCCTACCTTCAAACTACACTACAAAGCTTGTTCTCCTGCAGACTCCGCCAAACTACCCCATTCCCATGTTTGGTTTCAACTTCTGACACTAAAAATATGGGAGTCCTGGCTTACCCCCTCCCCCTCTCCCCCGTGCTACCGACCCGGTGCATGCATTATCCAGGGTAAACATTGGCCCTTCATGGCACGGGACAGACACGTGACCTGTGGGGGCAGACTCTGGGATTGTTCCGACTCCCCAAAGTGTCGACTCCAGGAATCAGTGTTATTATTTACACCTAGTTTAAAACTTCAACCCTATGAACATTTCTCTGGCTAAACGCCCACATCTGAACATTTAAACATTTCCTGATTCCATACTCCATAGAACTGGAACACGCTGAAGGAGAAAGGGAGGGGGGAATCCAGATCACTGGTTTCTGTACAAATCTGACATTCTTTTTTTGTGTACCTGCTTGTCATGTCATGATTGTGTTTTGTAAGATCTTTTGCTCCCACATTATTTCCAACCTACCCCCTTCCCCGTTTAAGAATATAAAGATAATATTTATCTACATCGCTGATTCATTTACACCCCTTCCACCCCGCCCCCACCACCAGCGGCCTATGTCTCAGTTTCATTCAGACCATCGCTCATGACTTGTTGGTTCTGTCAGTGGCAAAGGAATAAAACTTTTCTCTCTTTACTGTAGACTTCTCTATACTGTAGACATCTCTATACTGTAGACATCTCTATACTGTAGACATCTCTTTACTGTAGACATCTCTATACTGTAGACATCTCTTTACTGTAGACATCTCTATACTGTAGACATCTCTATACTGTAGACATCTCTTTACTGTAGTCATCTGTATATTGTACAATCTCTATCCTGTAGACATATGTATACTGTAGACATCTCTATACTGTAGACATCTCTATACTGTAGTCATCTGTATACTGTAGACATCTCTATACTGTAGACATCTCTATACTGTAGACATCTCTTTACTGTAGACATCTCTATACTGTAGACATCTCTATACTGTAGACATCTCTTTACTGTAGTCATCTGTATATTGTACAATCTCTATCCTGTAGACATCTCTATACTGTAGTCATCTGTATACTGTAGACATCTCTATACTGTAGTCATCTGTATACTGTAGACATCTCTATACTGTAGACATCTCTATTCTGTAGACATCTCTTTACTGTAGACATCTCTATATTGTGGACATCTCTTTACTGTAAACAATTCAACATATCATTTCAATAAATTGATTTATTGGTAAACATATCTATCTTACAGTGATTAGCTATAAAATTTTATGTGGAATAGAACTTAATTTATCTTGTCTGGTGGATGTAAATTGTGTACATCAGTTATATTTCTTGATCTCTAATGAAAATAAAATTAAGATCACTTTGTATTATCGATACCAATACTTTTTTTTTAATTTCTGAGTCAATTGATTAAATTCTTGTAACATTTCAAAGCTAATAACTTTTTTCAATAATTTGTATTTAGATATGGTGCCCACTCTTTTAATTTTCACTTTTTACCAGGTCAAACTAGTGTAGTCATTTCAAAACACACGGTGTGGTAGTGTGGTCATTTCAAAACACACGGTGTGGTAGTGTAGTCATTTCAAAACGCACGGTGTAGTAGTGTGGTCATTTCAAAACACACGGTGTGGTAGTGTAGTCATTTCAAAACACACGGTGTGGTAGTGTGGTCATTTCAAAACACACGGTGTAGTAGTGTGGTCATTTCAAAACACACGGTGTGGTAGTGTGGTCATTTCAAAACACACGGTGTAGTAGTGTGGTCATTTCAAAACACACGGTGTGGTAGTGTGGTCATTTCAAAACACACGGTGTGGTGGTGTGGTCATTTCAAAACACACGGTGTGGTAGTATGTCATTTATTGTCATAACATACAATATAGAGTGTTGTAATGTGGTCATATTAACAAAAGTCTAGTGTATTGATAATAGACAACATAGTGTTGTAATGTGGTCATATATTTACAAAAGTCTAGTGTATTGATAACAGACAACATAGAGTGTGGTCAGTTAATGACTCAAAGTCATTACATAGTGACTGTATTTCACGACAGAAAGTACCCATGGTTATATTGTGGCTGTATTTCACGACAGAAATGTATCTAAGTTCCTTTTTTACTTCATACACTTTTCTTTTCAAAAATCAGCCAATCATTATGAATGAGTTTGATACAACAGAATCATTTTGTTTTTATTCTAAAATGTTATCATTAACCTTTTCTTATGCCAGATTTCTTTCCTTTATCATCTTCGTGGATTTATTGAGATAAATTTTTGACAATGTGAATAGAAAACACAGACATCGATTTTCACCGGATCCTATAATTCTTTTCATGTTTATATTTGTTTGTGAACTTTTTCTTTTCATATGTGGTTTCTGTTCTCATTGAATAGGAATTATGTTCACATCAATGGGAAGCAAGGTCACATCAATAGGAAGTCGAGATTTGTCTAATCAGACTATTGTTACCGCAGGTTATTTTTTACATTCACTTCCAATCCGTTTTCCATTCTAAGAAATCGTAAAACACAAGGTGCCAGTTTTAAATCAAAGTTTGTGGACCAGCCAGAAATTTTGGGGAAGTCACTACAGAGACAATATCTACACGTGACTTGAAGAGGTTTACTGGATACAAAAAAAGATTATATTAATAAAAAAAAAATTGCCGAGCTGCAGACTTAAAAAAAAAAGGTGAAAATCCCGTGGCTAAACGAGGAACAGGGGCGTACCGACAAGGGGGAACGGGTAACAATGGGGCGAGTGTCACCCGGCCACAACTGTTCATTCACTGATGAGAGTAATCCGACCTGGGAATTTGGAGGAAAAAAAATTGGCAAGTAAAAAAAGAAGAAGTCGGGTGAATTAATAGAAACGAAACAAAAAAAATGATAGGAGAGAAAAAAAAACTCAAAGAAGGGGGAGTTGTTCGTGGAGTCACGTGGCCCGCGAGAACTAAGTGAGAACTAACGAGACTCTCGCCACACGACCATCCAATGTTCTCATGCTGTTGGTTGGACTGGAGGCTATGGGGGAAACTTCACGGAAATCTGGGAAATTGTTCATTTTCTCTTCATAAATGAACGTAAAACTAATTATTCATTATTTCTTCCATTCTCCGCCGACGACAATTTTTTTTTGAAATTTAAAAATATAAAAACAATTCCCGATCCAGTTGAGACAGGACTATCCAATAAATGGATTTAGATCCATGGAAAAAAACAAAGTTTGGACGATTCCTAACTAGAACAACCAGAACAATGTATCCACTGACTATAACGCCATCTCCAATGGTGGAAATGTACCATTCATTATTTACAATTGTTACATGTCTACGTCCAGTATATGTATTGACTGATATATTCAGCGTTATAATCTGGCTACATTTAAAGTTATTTTGAAAATTTTATTATTAAGGTGCCCAAGTTGCGGTAGACCAATCAATACCATTTTTTTTAATAGAAAAAGAAGACATTACCACATAAGATAAATTGTACAAAATGCGTATTATCAATTTAAATTGTTTTTTTCTGTTAAACCATCAATTTTGTGTATTATTTATAGACTAGCCGTACCCTGCAAAACCTTTGTATAGAGTTATATGCCCTTTGGATTGATCGGTAGGCTAGGTTATTATTGGTTTCGATTTTTTCATGATTTTATTATTATTTAAAGATGCAATATGTTGTAGAAAAAAAAATAATTAAATGGAATTATTTCACATCTTGATCATTGGGTTTCAAGTTGAAATACCGCAGAAACTTTTCAAAACTGTAGATTTAAAAAAAAAATTTATTGAATCGATTCGCGGGCAAGACACAAATTTTGAATTCTTGTTTTCCGCTTTCGATTTAACGCAGAACCCAGACTGCTATTATCAAATATGATATATATCTATGGTATTATTATAGTGTATATCTATGGTATTAATATAGTGTATATTTATTGTATTATTATAGTGTATATCTATGGTATTATTATAGTGTGTATGTATGGTATTATTATAGTGTATATCTATGGCATTATTATAGTGTATATCTATGGTATTAATATAGTGTATATCTATTGTATTATTATAGTGTATATCTATGGTATTATTATAGTGTGTATTATGGTATTCTTATAGTGTATATCTATGGTATTATTATAGTGTGTATGTATGGTATTATTATAGTGTATATCTATGGTATTATTATAGGTATATCTATGGTATTATTATATCGTATCAATATCTAGGTGCGGCTCTATTAACTAGGAAATAGCAAAAATGGCGTCTTGTTTTTAGTCATCATAAGAAAACTTTTTAAAAATCGTTTCGCTTTCTGTACAATTTATATTCTAAGGTCATTACAAACTTTGATATTTTTTTTTCTATGTGAGTTAAAATTTAATCAATGAAACAATGTTTTTCTCAACATCCAACCTGTTTTAACGCTACATGAGGCAGAGAAAAGTTCCACAAAATATTAATAACGAAAACAATTTCAGATAATCATGTCGAAGGCCGAATAGAATTGTCCTAGGCCATCGGTGGCCCCCTGGTGGTAAGATTTCTATCACTGGCCCAATGATTGGATCAAATTATTGTGTTATAGTTTTACAAAATAACAATTGTGTTAAAATAAGTCATGCGCCTTTTTTTAATCTCAATGCTATAGATACATTTTAATTCAGGGTTAGGCAAACTTAAACATAAGGTTCTGAAATATGACATAAGGTTCTGAAATATGACATAAGGTTCTGAAATATGAAATAAGGTTCTGAAATATGACATATTGTTCTGAAATATAACATACGGTTCTGAAATATGACATAATGTTCTGAAATATGACAGTAGGTTCTGAAATATGACAGAAGGTTCTGAAAAATGACATAAGAAGTTCTGAAATATGACATAAGGTTCTGAAATATGACATAAGGTTCTGAAATATTGCTGAAGGGTCTGACCAAAAGCAGATGTATGGAAAGTTGATATGAAATACTTCGTAAAAATCCATTCGTTCTTTGAAATGGTTCATCCATGAGTTCAATAGGCACGGAAGCCTTTATATAGGCATAATTATATTCCTCTGATTAAATATATACATATATATACATGTCTGCATAATTATATTCCTCTTATTAAATATATACATACTAGTTGCAAGAACCCGGCTTTGCCAGGGTTTAAAATAAGGTTTTCTGTTTACCTTCTGTTTTCTCCCTACCCCCTCTCTCCCTTCCTCTTTCTCACCCTCCCTCCCTCCCCCTCTCTCCCTTTCCCTCCCTCCCTTTCTCCCTCCCTCCCTCTCTCAAATCTCTCTCCGTCCCTCTCCCATCTCCCTCTCTCCCCTCTCCCTCTCTCCCCCAGTCCATCCTCCTCCATCCTCATTCCATCTCTCTCCCTCCCTGCCCCCTCTTTCTCTTCATCTCTTCCTCCCATTTCTCCCATCCTCTCCCTCTCTTCTTCCTCCCCTCTCTCCCTCCCTAACCCATCTCCCCCTACTCTCTCCCTCCCTCCCCTTTCCACCTCTCTCTCCCTCCCCCTCTCTCCCCCTTCCTCCCTCATTCCCTCTCTCTCCCTCCCTGCCCCCCTCACTTTTTATCTCTCTCCCTCCCTCTCTCCCTCTCCCCTACCCTCCCTCCCATCTCCCTCTCTCCCCCTCCTTTTCTCCCCCTGTCCACCCCCTCCTCTCTTCCCCTCCCCCCCTCCCTCCTACCCCTCCTTTCCTCTCTCCCCCTGCCCCCTCTCTCTCTCTCTTTATCTCTCTCTTTATCTCTCTCTCTTCCCCTCCCCCTCTATCTCTCTCTCTCTATATATATATATATATATATATATATATATATATATATTTATTTATTTATTTATTTATTATTATGGTTTCACACTTCTTCCAAATTCTTCTTCATTCCTTTACCTTCCTCAAACTGTACACATCAGAGAGCATGAAAAAACATCAACAATTCTTTGCATCACAAAGGCACAATACAGCACCAGCGCGCAAGTTCTATTCGATCATAGGGAAATGACGTCACAGAGGAATTTTATTTATGGCGCCGTCGAGATTACTTTAATATAGTAAAATACTAAAATAAAAAAAAATTAATTACAATTAAACTACCCATCGATATGAAACGAAACCTGTCCTATAACCTTCCCCATGTAATTATGTGTATGTGTAACAAATTTCACGTTATTTGTTTGTCTGGATCTTGAGTTATAAGGGAACAGACAGACAGACAGACAGACAAAAAATGCGTCTTATAAGTATAGAGATATATACATGTCTGCATAATTATGTTCCTCTTATTAAATATATACATATATATACATGTCTGCATAATTATATTCCTTTTATTAAATATATACATATATATACATGTCTGCATAATTATATTCCTTTTATTAAATATATACATATATATACATGTCTGCATAATTATATTCCTTTTATTAAATATATACATATATATACATGTCTGCATAATTATATTCCTCTTATTAAATATATACATATATATATACATGTCTGCATAATTATATTCCTCTTATTAAATATATACATATATATATATATATACATGTCTGCATAATTATATTCCTCTTATTAAATATATACATATATATACATGTCTGCA
Organism: Bulinus truncatus; assembly: GCA_021962125.1. Taxonomy (NCBI): domain Eukaryota; kingdom Metazoa; phylum Mollusca; class Gastropoda; family Planorbidae; genus Bulinus; species Bulinus truncatus. The sequence continues at coordinate 309,352 of JAGDYQ010000426.1, read as the reverse complement.
TAATTATATTCCTCTTATTAAATATATACATATTCATAGTTTCCATTTCATTCAATAAAAAGTCCCTTGGTGAAAACAGTAAGCACTAACGATACTGTTGTTCACGGAATTGATATTCACGTTATTGATAAATTGGAAAGAAAAAAGATCGCCAAAATGAATCGAGCGAATAAAAATGCTAAAATATCTAAATCCCATTCATTGAAAAGAAAAAAAAACAATAGAAACTTGTATTAACATTCTCAAAAGGTCAAATGTCAAGTTTTTTTTTTTTTTTTTGTTGTTGTTGTTGTTGTAGTTTATTTCCCATTACATTGAGTCTCATTTGAGATTGAACCCGGGCCACTAAGATCAACCGTCAACAGCATTACAGCACGACCATATAAATAGTCGACTCCAGTAACGTTACTAGTTATAATTAGTCAAACTCAGAACAAACGGTCGATTGCAGTAACAGAATTATTGATCTGACAGTACCAATTATTGTTGATCAGACAGTACCGGTACCAGTTATTATTGGTCAATCAGTACCGGTACCAGTTATTATTGTTAACTTAATATCACATTGTCTCTAGTTATTGTTAACTTGATATCACCATTGTGTCTGTTGCTGTTAACTTGATATCACCATTGTATCTGGTTGCTGTTAACTTGATATCACCATTGTGTCTGTTGCTGTTAACTTGATATCACCATTGTGTCTGTTGCTGTTAACTTGATATCACCATTGTATCTGGTTGCTGTTAACTAGATATCACCATTGTATCTGGTTGCTGTTAACTTGATATCACCATTGTATCTGGTTGCTTTTAACTTGATATCACCATTGTATCTGGTTGCTGTTAACTTGATATCACCATTGTATCTGGTTGTTGTTTGCTTTTTACTTTTTATTTGTTTTGTTTATTTTCACCTATATATTTTACTATAAACATGTTAACCACTATTTGAAAATGTTTTAAGATTAATTTACCATGATCTGAAAGCAGATCCCGAAGGGTTGGGTAGGTATGCAGAGACATGCAAATAATCCGGCCATATGTAAAAGCCTCCGGATGGGGAGCAGTGGATTGCTTAGTTAGCCTTATACCGGATGGGGGAGCAGTGGATTGCTTAGTTAGCCTTATACCGGGTGTGGGAGCAGTGGATTGCTTAGTTAGCCTTAAACCGGGTTTGGGAGCAGTGGATTGCTTAGTTAGCCTTATACCGGGTGTGGGAGCGGTGAATTGCTTAGTTAGCCTTATACCGGGTGTGGGAGCAGTGGATTGCTTAGTTAGCCTTATACCGGGTGTGGGAGCGGTAAATTGCTTAGTTAGCCTTATATCGGGTGTGGGAGCAGTGGATTGCTTAGTTAGCCTTATACCGGATGGGGGAGCAGTGGATTGCTTAGTTAGCCTTATACCGGGTGTGGGAGCAGTGGATTGCTTAGTTAGCCTAGCCCAGTGGTCGGCCAACTTAAAATTATATTAGCCGAAGAGCCAATTATGAACATTACAACTATTTTTTTAAAAAATTGGGAACCAAATCTGCTTGTTTCGTAAACTTTTATTACACTAAATAAAACAAAATTTCATACTTGCGCCTTCCGGGGGTATTTGTGCCAGAGCCGCACTTAAGGAGTCAAAGAGCCATATGCTGCTCTGGAGCCGCACATTGCCGACCACTGGCCTAGCCATAAGAAACTATCTGTGTTAAAGTATATTGATTGAAGTACATTGTTCCAATAGATTTTAAAGTGCATTTATCGAAGCACTTGGTTCCAATAGATGTTAAAGTACCTTAATTGATTGGTTTGGTTCCAATAGTTATTAAGTCAAAAATGAGTTATAGTGTAAAAGTCATATATATCAATTTATATTTAAGAAATTGTCTTGTTAATATATTGTACCAAGTCAAATGTTATTTACAAGGAAATGAAAACACAATAAAGCAAAAAATTGCGTTTACTCTGCGTTTATCAAAATGGACTTTGTAGTTAATAGAACCTTCCAATTATAAACACACTATCACACTATCACACTATGTGCACTCTTGATGTGTTAATAACAGATTCGTTATTCTTTTTAAAAACGTCTAACACACAGGATATTAAATATAAAAGAGCGCGTGACCCCATCTTGTTTCAGTTCACTATTTTCGCCATTTTTGATTATATGATAATGCTGCATTAAAAATATTAATCACGAAATAATTGTAATGAAATTTAATGTCAACTTTTATTCAATTCGGCCACATTTAAAATTAAGTAAATTAAAAACAATAATTAAACTATTTCAGAATTTAGACCAGTAGCACAGTTTATCAATTCAGGCGGTTGGGGTGTATGTATTCAGTCCATTGGGGTGTATGTATTCAGGTCATTGTGGTGTATGTATTCAGGTCATTGTGGTGTATGTATTCAGGTCATTGGGGTGTATGTATTCAGGTCATTGTGGTGTATGTATTCAGGCCATTGGGGTGTATGTATTCAGGTCATTGGGGTGTATGTATTCAGGTCATTGTGGTGTATGTATTCAGGCCGTTGGGGTGTATGTATTCAGTCCGTTGGGGTGTATGTATTCTGGTCATTGTGGTGTATGTATTCAGGCCGTTGGGGTGTATGTATTCAGTCCATTGGGGTGTATGTATTCAGGTCATTGTGGTGTATGTATTCAGGTCATTGTGGTATATGTATTCAGATCATTGTTATATATGTGTTGAGTCCATTGGGGTGTATTTTTTCAGGTCATTGTGGTGTATGTATTCAGGTCATTGGGGTGTATGTTTTCAGGTCATTGGGGTGTATGTTTTCAGGTCATTGTGGTGTATGTATTGATGCCATTGGGGTGTATGTATTCAGGTCATTGTGGTGTATGTATTCAGGCCATTGGGGTGTATGTATTCAGGCCATTGGGGTGTATGTATTCAGGCCATTGTGGTGTATGTTTTCAGGTCATTGTGGTGTATGTATTCAGGTCATTGTGGTGTATGTTTTCAGGTCATTGTGGTGTATGTATTCAGGCCATTGGGGTGTATGTATTCAGGTCATTGTGGTATATGTATTCAGGCCGTTGGGGTGTATGTATTCAGTCCGTTGGGGTGTATGTATTCTGGTCATTGTGGTGTATGTATTCAGGCCGTTGGGGTGTATGTATTCAGTCTATTGGGGTGTATGTATTCAGGTCATTGTGGTGTATGTATTCAGGTCATTGTGGTATATGTATTCAGGTCATTGTGGTATATGTATTCAGATCATTGTGGTATATGTATTCAGATCATTGTGGTGTATGTATTCAGGTCATTGTGGTGTATGTATTCAGGCCATTGGGGTGTATGTATTCAGGTCATTGTGGTGTATGTATTCAGGCCATTGGGGTGTATGTATTCAGGCCATTGGGGTGTATGTATTCAGGTCATTGTGGTGTATGTATTCAGGTCATTGTGGTGTATGTTTTCAGGCCATTGGGGTGTATGTATTCAGGTCATTGTGGTGTATGTATTCAGGTCATTGTGGTATATGTATTTAGGCCATTGGGGTGTATGTATTCAGGCCGTTTGGGGTGTATGTATTCAGGTCATTGTGGTGTATGTATTCAGGCCATTGGGGTGTATGTATTCAGTCCATTGGGGTGTATGTATTCAGGTCATTGTGGTGTATGTATTCAGGTCATTGTGGTATATGTATTCAGGTCATTGTGGTATATGTATTCAGGTCATTGTGGTGTATGTTTTCAGGTCATTGTGGTGTATGTATTCCGGTCATTGGGGTGTATGTATTCAGGTCATTGTGGTGTATGTATTCAGGCCATTGTGGTGTATGTATTCAGATCATTGTGGTGTATGTATTTAGGTCATTTCGGTGTATGTATTCAGGTCATTGTGGTGTATGTATTCAGGTCATTGTGGTGTATGTACAGAGGTCAATGCTTCACGCCCACCACATGGAAGTCAGAACAATCTGAACATTTTGATGTGTTGGTCAGGTACTGTTGGTCGGGGGACGCCAGTAGTCATTTACTGTTGGTCAGAGGGATGCTGAAAGACGGTACTCTAGACCTATGTAATGTAGGTATCCTGTGTAAGACGGTACTCTAAACCTATGTAATGTAGGCATGCTGTAAGACGGTACTCTAGACCTATGTAATGTAGACATGCTGTAAGACGGTACTCTAGACCTATGTAATGTAGGTATCCTGTAAGACGATACTCTAGACCTATGTAATGTAGGCATGCTGTAAGACGGTACTCTAGACCTATGTAATGTAGGCATGCTGTAAGACGGTACTCTAGGCCTATGTAATGTAGGCATGCTGTAAGACGTAAAATTAAAGTAAAGAGTATCTTACAATTTATTTGTACGGAACTACAAAAAGAAACAAACACACTCCATGGAGTATCGAAGACAAAAGCAATTACAGACTCAACCTTTCTCTCATTCTCTGTACTGCCTGGGGCTCATAGACCAAATCTTCGGGTTTCCTGCTCTGTCTTGATTGGCTGGTAGTACTTCCCCCTTCTTTGTCCGAAACATTTGTACTCTCTCTCTCTCTCTCTCTCTCTCTCTCTCTCTCTCTCTCTCTCTCTCTTTCTTTCTCTCTCTCCCCCCTCGATGTCTGTGTACTTAGATGTCTGTGTACTTAGATGTCTGTGTACTTAGATGACTGTGTACTTAGATGTCTGTGTACTTAGATGTCTGTGTACTTAGATCTCTGTGTACTTAGATTTCTGTGTACTTAGATGTCTGTGTACTTAGATGTCTGTGTACTTAGATGTCTGTGTACTTAGATGTCTGTGTAAGACTAAAAGAAAATTTCACAATTTTGCGTAAATGATAGCCTAAAGGCGAATTGTTCCCACAATAACAACGTGTTCATGGTACACAAATAATCTTTTCATGGTACACAACTAATGTTTTCATGGTACACAAATAATGTTTTCATGGTACACAACTAATGTGTTCATGGTACACAACTAATGTGTTCATGGTACACAAATAATCTTTTCATGGTACACAACTAATGTGTTCATGGTACAAAAATATTGTGTTCATAGTATACAAATAATCTTTTCATGGTACACAACTAATGTGTTCATAGAACACAAATAATCTTTTCATGGTACACAAATAATCTTTTCATAGTATACAAATAATCTTTTGATAGTACACAAATAATCTTTTCATAGTACACAAATAATCTTTTCATAGTACACAAATAATCTTTTCATAGTACACAAATAATCTTTTCATAGTACACAAATAATCTTTTCATAGTACACAAATAATCTTTTCATGGTACACAACTAATGTGCTCATAGTACACAAATAATCTTTTCATGGTACACAACTAATGTGTTCATAGTACACAAATAATCTTTTCATGGTACACAAATAATCTTTTCATAGGACACAAATAATCTTTTCATGATACACAAATTATCTTTTCATGGTACACAACTAATGTGTTCATAGTACACAAATAATCTTTTCATGGCACACAAATAACCTTTTCATGGTACACAAATAATCTTTTCATAGTACACAACTAATGTGTTCATAGTACACAAATAATCTTTTCATGGTACACAAATAATCTTTTCATAGTACACAAATAATCTTTTCATGGTACACAAATAATCTTTTCATAGTACACAAATAATCTTTTCATGGTACACAACTATTGTGTTCATAGTACACAAATAATCTTTTCATGATACACAAATTATCTTTTCATAGTACACAAATAATCTTTTTATGGTACACAACTAATGTGTTCATAGTACACAAAAAATCTTTTCATAGTACACAAATAATCTTTTCATGGTACCCAACTAATGTGTTTATAGTACACAAATAATCTTTTCATGGTACACAAATAATCTTTTCATGGTACACAAATAATCTTTTCATAGTACACAAATAATCTTTTCATGGTACACAACTATTGTGTTCATAGTACACAAATAATCTTTTCATGATACACAAATTATCTTTTCATAGTACACAAATAATCTTTTTATGGTACACAACTAATGTGTTCATAGTACACAAATAATCTTTCATGGTACACAAATAATCTTTTCATGGTACACAAATAATCTTTTCATAGTACACAAATAATCTTTTCATGGTACCCAACTAATGTGTTCATAGTACACAAATAATCTTTTCATGGTACACAAATAATTTTTTCATAGTACACAAATAATCTTTTCATAGTACACAACTAATGTGTTCATAGTACACAAATAATCTTTTCATGGTACACAAATAATCTTTTCATGGCACACAAATAATCTTTTCACGGTACACAAATAATCTTTTCATAGTACACAAATAATCTTTTCATGGTACACAAATAATCTTTTCATAGTACACAAATAATCTTTTCATGGTACCCAACTAATGTGTTCATAGTACACAAATAATCTTTTCATGGTACACAAATAATCTTTTCATAGTACACAAATAATCTTTTCATGGTACACAAATAATCTTTTCATAGTACACAAATAATCTTTTCATGGTACACAACTATTGTGTTCATAGTACACAAATAATCTTTTCATGATACACAAATTATCTTTTCATAGTACACAAATAATCTTTTTATGGTACACAACTAATGTGTTCATAGTACACAAATAATCTTTCATGGTACACAAATAATCTTTTCATGGTACACAAATAATTTGTTCATAGTACACAAATAATCTTTTCATAGTACACAACTAATGTGTTCATAGTACACAAATAATCTTTTCATGGTACACAAATAATCTTTTCATGGCACACAAATAATCTTTCCACGGTACACAAATAATCTTTTCATAGTACACAAATAATCTTTCATGGTACACAAATAATCTTTTATAGTACACAAATAATCTTTTCATGGTACACAACTAATGTGTTCATAGTACACAAATAATCTTTTCATGGTACACAAATAATCTTTTATAGTACACAAATAATCTTTTCATGGTACACAACTAATGTGTTCATAGTACACAAATAATCTTTTCATAGTACACAACTAATGTGTTCATAGTACACAAATAATCTTTTCATGGTACACAAATAATCTTTTCATGGCACACAAATAATCTTTTCACGGTACACAAATAATCTTTTCATAGTACACAAATAATCTTTCATGGTACACAAATAATCTTTTATAGTACACAAATAATCTTTTCATGGTACACAACTAATGTGTTCATTGTACACAAATAATCTTTTCATGGTACACAAATAATCTTTTATAGTACACAAATAATCTTTTCATGGTACACAACTAATGTGTTCATAGTACACAAATAATCTTTTCATGGTACACAACTAATGTGTTCATAGTACACAAATAATCTTTTCATGGTACACAAATAATCTTTTCATGGCACACAAATAATCTTTTCTTGGTACACAAATAATCTTTTCATGGTACACAACTAATGTGCTCATAGTACACAAATAATCTTTTCATGGTACACAACTAATGTGTTCATAGTACACAAATAATCTTTTCATGGCACACAAATAACCTTTTCATGGTACACAAATAATCTTTTCATAGTACACAACTAATGTGTTCATAGTACACAAATAATCTTTTCATGGTACACAAATAATCTTTTCATAGTACACAAATAATCTTTTCATGGTACACAAATAATCTTTTCATAGTACACAAATAATCTTTTCATGGTACACAACTATTGTGTTCATAGTACACAAATAATCTTTTCATGATACACAAATTATCTTTTCATAGTACACAAATAATCTTTTCATGGTACACAACTAATGTGTTCATAGTACACAAATAATCTTTCATGGTACACAAAAAATCTTTTCATAGTACACAAATAATCTTTTCATGGTACCCAACTAATGTGTTTATAGTACACAAATAATCTTTTCATGGTACACAAATAATCTTTTCATGGTACACAAATAATCTTTTCATAGTACACAAATAATCTTTTCATGGTACACAACTATTGTGTTCATAGTACACAAATAATCTTTTCATGATACACAAATTATCTTTTCATAGTACACAAATAATCTTTTTATGGTACATAACTAATGTGTTCATAGTACACAAATAATCTTTCATGGTACACAAATAATCTTTTCATGGTACACAAATAATCTTTTCATAGTACACAAATAATCTTTTCATGGTACCCAACTAATGTGTTCATAGTACACAAATAATCTTTTCATGGTACACAAATAATTTTTTCATAGTACACAAATAATCTTTTCATAGTACACAACTAATGTGTTCATAGTACACAAATAATCTTTTCATGGTACACAAATAATCTTTTCATGGCACACAAATAATCTTTTCACGGTACACAAATAATCTTTTCATAGTACACAAATAATCTTTTCATGGTACACAAATAATCTTTTCATAGTACACAAATAATCTTTTCATGGTACCCAACTAATGTGTTCATAGTACACAAATAATCTTTTCATGGTACACAAATAATCTTTTCATAGTACACAAATAATCTTTTTCATGGTACACAAATAATCTTTTCATAGTACACAAATAATCTTTTTCATGGTACACAACTATTGTGTTCATAGTACACAAATAATCTTTTCATGATACATAAATTATCTTTTCATAGTACACAAATAATCTTTTTATGGTACACAACTAATGTGTTCATAGTACACAAATAATCTTTCATGGTACACAAATAATCTTTTCATGGTACACAAATAATTTGTTCATAGTACACAAATAATCTTTTCATAGTACACAACTAATGTGTTCATAGTACACAAATAATCTTTTCATGGTACACAAATAATCTTTTCATGGCACACAAATAATCTTTCCACGGTACACAAATAATCTTTTCATAGTACACAAATAATCTTTCATGGTACACAAATAATCTTTTATAGTACACAAATAATCTTTTCATGGTACACAACTAATGTGTTCATAGTACACAAATAATCTTTTCATGGTACACAAATAATCTTTTATAGTACACAAATAATCTTTTCATGGTACACAACTAATGTGTTCATAGTACACAAATAATCTTTTCATAGTACACAACTAATGTGTTCATAGTACACAAATAATCTTTTCATGGTACACAAATAATCTTTTCATGGCACACAAATAATCTTTTCACGGTACACAAATAATCTTTTCATAGTACACAAATAATCTTTCATGGTACACAAATAATCTTTTATAGTACACAAATAATCTTTTCATGGTACACAACTAATGTGTTCATTGTACACAAATAATCTTTTCATGGTACACAAATAATCTTTTATAGTACACAAATAATCTTTTCATGGTACACAACTAATGTGTTCATAGTACACAAATAATCTTTTCATGGTACACAACTAATGTGTTCATAGTACACAAATAATCTTTTTATGGTACACAAATAATTTTTACATAGTACACAAATAATCTTTTCATAGTACACAACTAATGTGTTCATAGTACACAAATAATCTTTTCATGGTACACAAATAATCTTTTCATGGCACACAAATAATCTTTTCTTGGTACACAAATAATCTTTTCATGGTACACAACTAATGTGCTCATAGTACACAAATAATCTTTTCATGGTACACAACTAATGTGTTCATAGTACACAAATAATCTTTTCATGGTACACAAATAATCTTTTCATAGGACACAAATAATCTTTTCATGATACACAAATAATCTTTTCATGGTACACAACTAATGTGTTCATAGTACACAAATAATCCTTTCATGATACACAAATTATCTTTGCATAGTACACAAATAATCTTTTTATGGTACACAACTGATGTGTTCACAGTACACAAATAATCTTTATATGGTACACAAATAATCTTTTCATAGTACACAAATAATCTTTTCATGGTACCCAACTAATGTGTTTATAGTACACAAATAATCTTTTCATGGTACACAAATAATCTTTTCATAGTACACAAATAATCTTTTCATGGTACCCAACTAATGTGTTCATAGTACACAAATAATCTTTTCATGGTACACAAATAATCTTTTCATAGTACACAAATAATCTTTTCATGGTACCCAACTAATGTGTTCATAGTACACAAATAATGTGTTCATGGTACACAAATAATATGTTCCTGGTACACAAATAATGTGTTCATAGTACACAAATAATGTGTTCATGGTACACAAATAATATGTTCCTGGTACACAAATAATGTGTTCATAGTACACAAAAAATGTGTTCCTGGTACACTAAGATCTCTAGCAAGTGAATGTTGGTAATTTATAGCACACAAAAACGGAATTTCTATTAAATGTTCTAGAAAACCTTTAAAATCAATTGTACAGATATAGCCGTCATTTGGGGTAATTACTTCAATATTCCCCACAACGGCCATAACTATTTATAGATTTGTTTAAAATTTAAATATTCCCCATAACTATTTAAAGATTTGTTTAAAATTTAAATATTCCCATTTACTATTTAATGATTTGTTTAAAATTTAAATATTCCCCATAACTATTTGAAGATTTGTTTAAAATTTAAATATTCCCCATAACTATTTAAAGATTTGTTTAAAATTTACATATTCCCCATAACTATTTAAAGATTTGTTTAAAATTTAAATATTCCCCATAACTATTTAAAGATTTGTTTAAAATTTAAATATTCCCCATAACTATTTAAAGATTTGTTTAAAATTTACATATTCCCCATAACTATTTAAAGATTTGTTTAAAATTTAAATATTCCCCATAACTATTTAAAGATTTGTTTAAAATTTAAATATTCCCCATAACTATTTAAAGATTTGTTTAAAATTTAAATATTCCCCATAACTATTTCAAGATTTGTTTAAAATTTGAACATTTAAAAGTTACTTTTCATACGTAATTTTGTATTATGTAGAAATTATATTTTTTTAAAGATTTGAACTGAGGAAAAAAAACGGATCGCTATTTTCATTCTAAGATTATTTTATTTAGAGCATTAAGTCTGGAGTTCAATTAGTCAGTTCAACACACACACACACACACACAATGGCACACAAACTGACTTGTCTGATAATAATTAGCCTGTCATAACTTTTAAAAACAAATTTAAACAGAAGTCAGTCGGCAGGGGTCAGAAATTATACCTGTTTTTGTTCCAAGGGAAAATAAATCTCAATTATAAACAATGGCGGGATTTAGTTCTAAACTTTCAAAAAATAAAACTAAAGCCGCAAGCATTATTTTTTTTTTTTTTTTTTGTAAACTTGATACCTGAACAACACCGACGGCTGTCTTCCCTCACGACTACCCCACCAGACCCCACAATACGGTCGAGTGAGCGACAGAGACCATGAAATCAGGTACTCGTCTAGGAATGGAAGACCCAAATCATAAAAGCTCGTTATTAGCGGCCGATGACGTAGTGGAAGGTCGGGCGAAGGCTGCAACTGTAGAAATGCCAATTTTCTCGTCTGCTACAGATGACGAAACCGCGGAGTTTTTAATCTGTTAATTCGAACTGAAATGCCAAAGATGGCTGTGGGCTCAGTGGTCGCGTGCAGGGGCGGGCACCGGGGGGTGGTTGGCGGATGACGCTACTTTGTGGACTGAGTTGGTACAGTGTCAGACTTAAATGTGTCAATCTCTAATGGATTTGAAATGTTTACAGACAGTGGTGAACAAAATATGGACACAACAAGTAGATTAAGTCCAAAAGTTTGTTGTTGTTTTTAAAATATTATGAAAATGTTAGTTAGTTTGAACAAAACTATTGCTCATTTTTTATCATTACAGTTATTATTAAGTTTTGAAATATTTCAAAAGTTTTTTAGTTTGCAAACAGTACAATTTTTTTTTATTAATAGTAAAGCGAGGTATTTTTAATAGAGAAATGTTGTTGGTATTTTAAATTTACTAAATTTATTTCAACAAAACCCACAAAGTAAAGAGTTGTTATGTCAACAAAAACCACAAAATAAAGAGTTGTTATGTCAACAAAAACCACAAAATAAAGAGTTGTTATGTCAACAAAAACCACAAAATAAGGAGTTGTTATGTCAACAAAACCACAAAATAAAGAGTTGTTATGTCAACAAAAACCACAAAATAAAGAGTTGTTATGTCAACAAAATCCACAAATTAAAGAGTTGTAATGTCAAAAAAACCCACAAAATAAAGAGTTGCTATGTCAACAAAAACCACAAAATAAAGAGTTATGTCAACAAAAACCACAAAATAAAGAGTTGTTATGTCAAAAAAAACCACAAAGTAAAGAGTTGTTATGTCAACAAAAACCACAAAATAAAGAGTTGTTATGTCAACAAAAACCATAAAATAAAGAGTTGTTATGTCAACAAAAACCACAAAATAAAGAGTTGCTATGTCAACAAAAACCACAAAATAAAGAGTTATGTCAACAAAAACCACAAAATAAAGAGTTGTTATGTCGAAAAAACCCACAAAGTAAAGAGTTGTTATGTCAACAAAAACCACAAAATAAAGAGTTGTTATGTCAACAAAAACCATAAAATAAAGAGTTGTTATGTCAACAAAAACCACAAAATAAAGAGTTGTTATGTCAACAAAAACCACAAAATAAAGAGTTGTTAAGTCAATAAAAACCACAAAATAAAGAGTTGTTATGTCAACAAAACCCACAAAATAAAGAGTAGTTAAACTTACTTTCGTTTTTAGACAAATTTATGTTTTTTCAATCAGTACGTCTATTTTTTTTTATTTTTCCCATTATAAAGATCTGATAATCGAATGAAGTTTTCATGTTGTGGACCACAATCTTTTGTTTGTTTTATTGATTTTATTTATCAATGTCGGTATCAGTGTGACTATTTCTTTTCTTCTGTTAACCCCTGCTTACTGTATTTGAATTGCACACCTTGTTGTATGACATTGATTGAAACTGTTTGGTGGATAATATTTGGTGTAACAATGACATTGATTGAAACTGTTTGGTGGGTAATATCTGGTGTAACCATGACATTCATTGAAACTGTTTGGTGGATAATATTTGGTGTAACCATGACATTTAATTTAAACTGTACAGTATGTAGAAACATTGGCACATAATGTGTATTCTTGGACATTTTATGCTTTTATCTTTCTGTCTTGGAACATATTCCGGGTCATAAAAATTAACACCACTGACTGTGTCTGACCGATATCATCTGTCTGACA
>JAGDYQ010000426.1:280722-295662 GCA_021962125.1 Bulinus truncatus | reverse complement strand
TCAGAATGCTTGATAACTACCAAGTAGCAAATAAAACATTCACAGTTACCTATTGTTATTAGTGTAAAGATGTTACTAGTTTTGTCTTACCTCAATTTTCCTAACAACATCCATTCCCTCTACAACTTTACCAAAAACAACATGTTTACTATCCAACCTGGAAGTGAGAATTATAAAAATTATAGAATAAAGTTCTGCTAGCCTGTAATTAACAAGTGCCAGTGTTTATTGATCTGTAATTAACAAGTGCCAGTGTTTATTGATCTGTAATTAACAAGTGCCAGTGTTTATTGATCTGTAATTAACAAGTGCCAGTGTTTATTGATCTGTAATTAACAAGAGCCAGTGTTTATTGATCTGTAATTAACAAGTGCCAGTGTTTAATGATCTGTAATTAACAAGTGCCAGTGTTTATTGATCTGTAATTAACAAGTGCCAGTGTTTATTGATCTGTAATTAACAAGTGCCGGTGTTTATTGATCAGTAATTAACAAGTGCCAGTGTTTATTGATCTGTAATTAACAAGTGCCAGTGTTTTTTGAAAGTTTCAATTATCAGGGCAGTCAGTTTAAAGTGCAAGAAACTCTCCAAGATAATTGCTGGGCCACAGATTTCTTTCCAATTCATTTTGTCAAAGCTGAGATATTTCTTTGTAAAAATTGTTTTCATCTTATAACATTTATTATTACTGTCTACATTGATATTTCATAACATGTATTATTACTGTCTACATTGATATTTCATAGCATTTATTATTACTGTCTACATTGATATTTCATAACATTTATTATTACTGCCTACAATTGATATTTCATAACATTTATTATTACTGTCTACATTGATATTTCATAACATTTATTATTACTACATTGATATTTCATAACATTTATTATTACTGCCTACATTGATATTTCATAACATTTATTATTACTGCCTACACTGATATTTCATAACATTTATTATTACTGTCTACATTGATATTTCTTAACATTTATTATTACTGCCTACAATTGATATTTCATAACATTTATTATTACTGCCTACATTGATATTTCATAACATTTATTATTACTGCCTACACTGATATTTCATAACATTTATTATTACTGTCTACATTGATATTTCATAACATTTATTATTACTACATTGATATTTCATAACATTTATTATTACTGCCTACATTGATATTTCATAACATTTATTATTACTGCCTACATTGATATTTCATAACATTTATTATTACTGCCTACAATTGATATTTCATAACATTTATTATTACTGTCTACATTGATATTTCATAACATTTATTATTACTGCCTACAATTGATATTTCATAACATTTATTATTACTGCCTACACTGATATTTCATAACATTTATTATTACTGTCTACATTGATATTTCTTAACATTTATTATTACTGCCTACAATTGATATTTCATAACATTTATTATTACTGCCTACATTGATATTTCATAACATTTATTATTACTGCCTACACTGATATTTCATAACATTTATTATTACTGTCTACATTGATATTTCTTAACATTTATTATTACTGCCTACAATTGATATTTCATAACATTTATTATTACTGCCTACATTGATATTTCATAACATTTATTATTACTGCCTACACTGATATTTCATAACATTTATTATTACTGTCTACATTGATATTTCATAACATTTATTATTACTACATTGATATTTCATAACATTTATTATTACTGCCTACATTGATATTTCATAACATTTATTATTACTGCCTACATTGATATTTCATAACATTTATTATTACTGCCTACACTGATATTTCATAACATTTATTATTACTGCCTACAATTGATATTTCATAACATTTATTATTACTGTCTACATTGATATTTCATAACATTTATTATTACTGCCTACAATTGATATTTCATAACATTTATTATTACTGCCTACACTGATATTTCATAACATTTATTATTACTGCCTACATTGATATTTCATAACATTTATTATTACTGCCTACACTTATATTTCATAACATTTATTATTACTGTCTACATTGATATTTCTTAACATTTATTATTACTGCCTACAATTGATATTTCATAACATTTATTATTACTGCCTACATTGATATTTCATAACATTTATTAATACTGCCTACACTGATATTTCATAACATTTATTATTACTGTCTACATTGATATTTCATAACATTTATTATTACTACATTGATATTTCATAACATTTATTATTACTGCCTACATTGATATTTCTTAACATTTATTATTACTGCCTACATTGATATTTCATAACATTTATTATTACTGCCTACACTGATATTTCATAACATTTATTATTACTGTCTACATTGATATTTCATAACATTTATTATTACTACATTGATATTTCATAACATTTATTATTACTGCCTACACTGATATTTCATAACATTTATTATTACTGCCTACATTGATATTTCATAACATTTATTATTACTGCCTACACTGATATTTCATAACATTTATTATTACTGTCTACATTGATATTTCATAACATTTATTATTACTACATTGATATTTCATAACATTTATTATTACTGCCTACATTGATATTTCTTAACATTTATTATTACTGCCTACACTGATATTTCATAACATTTATTATTACTGTCTACATTGATATTTCATAACATTTATTATTACTACATTGATATTTCATAACATTTATTATTACTGTCTACATTGATATTTCATAACATTTATTATTACTGCCTACACTGATATTTCATAACATTTATTATTACTGTCTACATTGATATTTCATAACATTTATTATTACTACATTGATATTTCATAACATTTATTATTACTGCCTACATTGATATTTCATAACATTTATTATTACTGCCTACATTGATATTTCATAACATTTATTATTACTGCCTACACTGATATTTCATAACATTTATTATTACTGCCTACAATTGATATTTCATAACATTTATTATTACTGTCTACATTGATATTTCAAAACATTTATTATTACTGCCTACAACTGATATTTCATAACATTTATTATTACTGCCTACACTGATATTTCATAACATTTATTATTACTGTCTACATTGATATTTCTTAACATTTATTATTACTGCCTACAATTGATATTTCATAACATTTATTATTACTGCCTACATTGATATTTCATAACATTTATTATTACTGCCTACATTGATATTTCATAACATTTATTATTACTGCCTACACTGATATTTCATAACATTTATTATTACTGTCTACATTGATATTTCTTAACATTTATTATTACTGCCTACAATTGATATTTCATAACATTTATTATTACTGCCTACATTGATATTTCATAACATTTATTAATACTGCCTACACTGATATTTCATAACATTTATTATTACTGTCTACATTGATATTTCATAACATTTATTATTACTACATTGATATTTCATAACATTTATTATTACTGCCTACATTGATATTTCTTAACATTTATTATTACTGCCTACATTGATATTTCATAACATTTATTATTACTGCCTACACTGATATTTCATAACATTTATTATTACTGTCTACATTGATATTTCATAACATTTATTATTACTACATTGATATTTCATAACATTTATTATTACTGCCTACACTGATATTTCATAACATTTATTATTACTGCCTACATTGATATTTCATAACATTTATTATTACTGCCTACACTGATATTTCATAACATTTATTATTACTGTCTACATTGATATTTCATAACATTTATTATTACTACATTGATATTTCATAACATTTATTATTACTGCCTACATTGATATTTCTTAACATTTATTATTACTGCCTACACTGATATTTCATAACATTTATTATTACTGTCTACATTGATATTTCATAACATTTATTATTACTACATTGATATTTCATAACATTTATTATTACTGTCTACATTGATATTTCATAACATTTATTATTACTGCCTACACTGATATTTCATAACATTTATTATTACTGTCTACATTGATATTTCTTAACATTTATTATTACTGCCTACAATTGATATTTCATAACATTTATTATTACTGCCTACATTGATATTTCATAACATTTATTATTACTGCCTACACTGATATTTCATAACATTTATTATTACTGTCTACATTGATATTTCATAACATTTATTATTACTACATTGATATTTCATAACATTTATTATTACTGCCTACATTGATATTTCATAACATTTATTATTACTGCCTACATTGATATTTCATAACATTTATTATTACTGCCTACACTGATATTTCATAACATTTATTATTACTGTCTACATTGATATTTCATAACATTTATTATTACTACATTGATATTTCATAACATTTATTATTACTGCCTACACTGATATTTCATAACATTTATTATTACTGCCTACATTGATATTTCATAACATTTATTATTACTGCCTACACTGATATTTCATAACATTTATTATTACTGCCTACACTGATATTTCATAACATTTATTATTACTGTCTACATTGATATTTCATAACATTTATTATTACTACATTGATATTTCATAACATTTATTATTACTGTCTACATTGATATTTCATAACATTTATTATTACTACATTGATATTTCATAACATTTATTATTACTGCCTACATTGATATTTCATAACATTTATTATTACTGCCTACACTGATATTTCATAACATTTATTATTACTGTCTACATTGATATTTCTTAACATTTATTATTACTGCCTACACTGATATTTCATAACATTTATTATTACTGTCTACATTGATATTTCATAACATTTATTATTACTACATTGATATTTCATAACATTTATTATTACTGCCTACATTGATATTTCATAACATTTATTATTACTGCCTACACTGATATTTCATAACATTTATTATTACTGTCTACATTGATATTTCATAACATTTATTATTACTACATTGATATTTCATAACATTTATTATTACTGCCTACAATTGATATTTCATAACATTTATTATTACTGCCTACATTGATATTTCAACATGTCCCAACTAATAGATAATGAAGGAAACTATTAACTCACCAATCTGTTTTTTCTGTTGTTAAAAAAAATTGAGACCCATTAGTATTAGGGCCAGAATTTGCCATGGATAAAACACCTACAATAAAAAGAACATAAATGATGAAGACTTTTCAAATTTAAATATTTTTAAAACTTTACTTTTCATTGCATTAGATATAAAGAGTCATAATATATATAGCCTACCTGGGCCAGTATGTTTAAGCGTAAAATTTTCATCTTCAAACTTGTTACCATAAATACTTTTACCACCTGTACCATTGTGATTAGTAAAATCTCCACCTTGACACATCTATTTACAAGTTAAAGATTTGGTCAAATGGAATAAAATTTGAAATAAACTTCTGTTCAATTTGTATATTTAATATCCAACAAACGGTGTTTGGTAAGTTTAAGTTTGAGAAAAAATGTCCACTTTTTAAAAAATAAATATTAAACAGGTTCATCCGAAAATAAAATATTTTAATGACTTCTTAAGCTAATAATTAATAATACTGAAAATGGTATGATCATTATTAATAAACTAGCTGTACCCTGCAAAACCTTGCATAGAGTTATATCCCCTTAGGCTTGATTATTTTTGGTTTTGGGCAGATCCGATTTTTTCATGATTGTATTTTAAACTGGAATACTGTTGTATTAATTCTTTACTTTCGATTTAACGCAGAACCCACACCGCTATTATTTATATAAATTACATTTAATGGAAAATCACTACAAGTGTGAGTTGAACGTGTTACGTCTAAGGTAAGTTTTGGTAACGAACTCGCTGTGCTAAAAATAACTAACTAACTGTCCTTTCTCTCTGGTCACTAACTTATATCAATGAGTATGAAGTAGAACGTAGATCCCCGCCCCCTCAAACCAGGTCACGTGACTGGTGTCTCTCCGTGAATCGTCCTGATGCTAGCGCCAGTTGAGGAGGGGAGGGGAACGACACTTGTTTCACCCCAATCTCCTTTTTACACACCTGTCTAGGTGATAAAATGGTGCAGAGTCGTGAGTCAGTAGAAAGAGAGTTACAACAATAATTTTCACTTATTTTATAATTTAAAAACAATAAAGATAGTAACTTTAAGATTCTATTCAAATTATTGTGATGCATTTATTGCACACACATATATATACTCTGCACTAAAGAGTTCCTATATATATATATACTCTACACTAAAGAGTGCCTATATATATATACTCTACACTAAAGAGTGACTTCAGAAAACTACTAGTTTAGAGTCCCCAATGTAATATCAGAAATTAACAACGGGTAGCTATAAAACAAAAACAGGTGAAACATAGGTGTAGCTATACAGATATATCAACAGGTAAGACATTAGTGTATCTTAACAGTTATAACTAGTGATGAGATAGTATATATTTCTATAAAAATCAATGTAAATTGCATTAAGTTTTTATAGACACTCTGAAATACAATTAAAAAAAAACACATTAAAAAATAACAAACATAGTAACTACAATTTTAGAAATTACTATAAATAATTATGTGTCTAATGTGAAGAATAAATCTTCATTTAATATGGCAAGGATGGGAGTGCAAAAAGCAGACATCATTATTTTGGAAGTGACTGCTCCACTATAACAGTATCAAAATTAGAAGCCACAAAAAATTAATGAACAAACAACAAGAAAAATTTACTGTGGCAAAAGATCAACAGAAACTGCAACCAATAGTAAATGAAATGAGGTTAAGTAAATTGAAGCGTAAATTTTTCAGTTTTGTACCTAAATCTTCAGAAATTTTAAAATATAATTCAAAAAGAATTTTTTTGGGACAGTGTAAATTATCATCCAGATAAAACAGAGACCCAGTTGTATAAAAGTCACCATGAAAGTTATAAAGGACGTGTATAAACCAGTTCTGGATGGTGTAGATTTATGAGCTAGAATGAGAGACACTCTTTGGTGGCGCTCCCACGGCCATTGCAGACTCAGATATGGCAGTGATAAATAAAGTATGTCCTACTGTTGTCATTGGCACATCAAAGGATTAACAGTTGACACCAACAGGGAATACTACAGAGAATAATGCAGAAAAAACAACAGGGAAATACTAAAGGGAATAATGTAGAAAATACAACAGGGAATACTAAAGGGAATACTAAGGAGAATAATGTAGAAAATACAACAGGGAATACTAAAGGGAATAATGTAGAAAATACACCAGTAATACTAAAGGGAATACTAAGGAGAATAATGTAGAAAATACAACAGGGAATACTAAAGGGAATAATGTAGAAAATACAACAGGGAATACTAAAGGGAATACTAAGGAGAATAATGTAGGGAATACTACAGGGAATACTAAAAAGAATAATGTAGGGAATACTACGGGGAACTCAACAGGGAATACCACAGGCAGGCTTGCGGAGCCGCCAAATTTTTTTCCAGCTCCGGCTCCCACAAATTAGACGGCTCAGGCATGGCTCCCCATTAAGATAGTATCACACGAGACAAAAATTTTTGTAATTGCACCACGCAAACATGCCGCTGATAAAAAGTTATGCAAATTTTGAAGCGTTCACCCACATAGTCAGGAACTTGAAAAATATACGCATGTCGGTTTTACAAAAAACAAACCATTTCAGTGCATCCAGAATCATATCATTATTTTCGACCGAGGTTTCACTAGTCGCCATTTTCATAAGTAATAAAAAGTTATTTCAATGATCAAATTAGCAAATAATAAAATGATACATTATTAAAATATTTTAAAGACTTCAGTATTTATATTTATTATTTATAAATTCGAAGTGACTATTCTGACCCGGGTACCAATAAACTCCAATTTTTATTCGGACCCCGTCCCAATAAAGTCTGATTGTTAATCGGACCCGTGGTAAATATGCACTTAGCTTAGCTATACTTAAACTTTATTATTGTTTTTTGTTTATTTTTTTTATAATTGTTTGAGTTGTATGATTTAATCGTTACTCAGTGTCTAGGGTTCCACTAAGCAGACTCTATTATTATTTTTTCGGGTTCCATCTAATAAAGTTTAAATATAGCTAAGCTTAGTGCATATTTGCCACGGGTCCGAATAACAATCGGATTTTATTGGGACCCGGGTCCGAATAGCCACAGCCTTATAAATTTATCTACTCTATTTCAGATATTCTGTTTATAATAAAATTGTTAAATACAGAAAGCGACCATTTTGTTTTTAGTCTATTACAAATTCGCGGTCAAATAATAATACGAAATGAAGCGTTCTATTTGTTATCGTAGAAAAATTTATTTTAAATGATTGATACAATTATTCTATGAAATAAAACTGTTTTAACTTTATATATAACAAACTAACATGCCATTAAAAAAATTTCGGAGGGTAAACGTGATTTAAAACTAACACAAAACGATTCCCCATTAAAGATTGCTTGTGGCGATGTGCGTGCACGCTATCATTTAAATGCTGTTACTGTTGTGGCGTTCGTAAAAATGACAACATTTTAAATTGTAGGAGGCAAACAATCAAACAAATTTGCAATTTTAAAGCTAAAAAAACAATTCTGCTGTAAAAAAACAAACATTTGGGAGCCGTGGAGCCGCCAGATTTTTTCGGCTCCAGCAAAAAGCAGCGGCTCCCGGCTCCGCAAGCCTGACCACAGGGACTACTAAAGGGAATACTTGGATGACAAAATACAAGACTGAAAGAGAAAAAAAATTAATAAATTGGGCATCATTTATGAAATGAACATTTATATTTTCTTTTTAAATTTTAATTTACTTTTTCCTAATGTGATTTTGAAAAGATTATCTGATTAGATCCTTGCTTAGATTTGTATAAAACTGTCCATTCATTATCTGATTAGATACTTGCTTAGATTTGTATAAAACTGTCCATTCATTATCTGATTAGAGATTCGCTTAGAGTTGTATAAAACTGTCCATTCATTATCTGATTAGATCCTTGCTTAGATTTGTATAATACTGTCCATTCATTATCTGATTAGATCCTTGCTTAGATTTGTATAAAACTGTCCATTCATTGTGAAAAACAAAACAACAACACTCATCAAATAAAACATCAACATGTAACTTAAGTTAAAAAAAAAACATGCTGCTGATTTATCTTGTATAGATAGTTTATGTGAATATGAAATGTATTTTTAGATATAAAATATAAACTGCTACTTCATATTTGAAGATGACAAAATATTTAAAGGATACAAACTGTGGGATGATTCTGTGAAATGTGCTTCCCTTATAGCCAAAGCCTTTTTCATGTGTGCAGAGGCAACGAAAATTTTCTGCAGAGGGATCACAAGTTAAAAAATTCAATTCTCAAAATATAAACATGTGTACATAAAAAATGTTTTGAAGTAAAATAGAAATCAATCACTATTTAACATGCAATATAATTCTTATAGTTAAGCATTTATCAATAGGAGATATGCATGTAGTATAATCATGTTAGTACACCACTATGTACACATGTGACATCACACATTTCACCAATAAGTTAACAAATGACATCATACAGATACCAACATGTATAAAAATGATAACAAAATGTGACAGGCAAACATCCATATGAATGGAAATACTGATCACCAGACTGTGAGGAAGTTGTTAGCTCAAAGCAAGACAAATCACTAAAGTACCACTGTCACATGATGAAGCAATCTTCTACTGTATGGTGCCATTCTATGCGTAGATGTCATTTCATGTAGTAATATGTATGCCAATAAATGTACTGATGTCATATTAAACAAGAGGATGTAATGATGTTAGTGCACCACAATGTGCACAGGTGAATAGACAATGTCATATGGATACCACCATGTATATATAAATGATGTCACATGTCATAAAACTACATTTGAACATATGAATGGTAAGATGATCACAAAACACAGCTGGATTTGATGCCTATACCAGCAAGTAGTAGAGATTCTTGTTGATTTCAGTACATTTTTCCATCAATAATCAAAAAAACTACCTGAAATTCTAATATAGAAAATACATCAGATTTCAGTTCTATACAATAACTACCCTTCCAATGCATGTCCAAAATGTCAGAACACTACCTGCTGTTCTTGGAACAATATCAGATCTCAATTCTATAACTATCCTTCCGATGTCACGGCTGCCAAGTTTAATATCCATGAAAACCTGAGGATTTCCAGCCATTTTGTTCTTTTTAGAGGAAACTGATGTATCCTAAAAAATAAATGTAGCATAAATTTATCTCACTGTATAAAAAAAAATTAATTTCAGAAAACTGCTAAAAGTAGTTTAAGTATTATGCATTTTAATTATCTTCAAACTGTTCAGGTCATATCACAGTGGCTAGTAAGCCTAAGATTATTACCTATTTAGTGTAAATTGAAATCTATAAATTTTAAACAACACATCCTCCAATATCAATTAATTTTTTTAAGCAAATTAAAATAAATATTCAATACAAGAAATTTTTATACGTTTTAAAGGCATCATAATTTGCAGAAAAGATATATTTACGTTTAGTAAATTATCAACATTTTAAAGTCATCATAATTTGAAGAAAAAATACTTAGAGTTGAGAACGCTGACCCCAGAAAGTACTTGAGATCTATTTGATATATAAATAGAGACATTGCAAACTAACAATACCTCTGTTTCATCCATCTGTCTCTTTTCCCCTCTCTCAGTTTCTTGAGTTTCTGGCTCTGCTGCTTCATCATCCTCTTTGTCTTTCAATGTTGCACCAGCATGTTTTTGAAGCCATGAATCATCAGACCAGACTGTGAATAAACAAAACAATTGTTGCAGAAACAAAACATTTTTTTTTAAGTATGAAAATGTAGCATCAATGATTCCCATACAGATATGGAAACATATTTAAATGATCACAAACTAATCAAACATTTAAAAAATGTAGACTTAAACAAGCCATCCATACGAAAACCCAATCAGAAATTGATATTGTCAAATCATCCAAAGGAAAACCTGAATGACATAACACAAGCCAACCTATCAATAACTTCTATTCATCTTGGACCAAAATCACCATCAGAGTACTGAACACATTGTATGAATACTGAATGCATTAAATGTTCAGAATACTGAATATTAAGTGAGGCAGCTCAGAAAATAACAAATGGAATACCCGTCTATACAAAGGTGGTTGGTAGATTCCTCCAAGTGACAAATTATACTAATAGCATCAGCCTAAAAATAATCACATTCTTCAAAAGGATCAATTATATTTAATAACATAACCCTATAAATGAAAAGTCTGTCTGCTAAAAAACAAGAATGGTGAATGGAGTCTAATTTAATTTCTTTCTTAAGGGTATTTCCCAATGCAATTTAGTGGTGGCAAAATTAGTGCAAAAAGAAAAAGGTGGTCTGACTTGTTGCTTGGAAGAGAAGTAAACTCTTTGATGGAGGACAACTTTGTTTTTATACATTATATTTTGTCTCAAAAGGCAACTAAAAAAAATATAACAAAATGTTTAAAATGGATTATGATGTTAAATGCACCTGCTCTAGATGCTCCTTCTTTTAGCTTCATTGGTTTAGCCAGGTTCACTCTAATGGTGCGACCAAATAATTCAGACTCATTCATATTATCAATTGCATGAGCAGCATCCTGCAGACAAATACAACATAATTAATTGTGTTCCATTTTGCTGTAATATTTTAATATATTAATATTCTACCTAAACACCCATCTTTCATCTCAAAGAACAATTCTTTCTATACTATTGTAAAAGTATGACAATGTCATTAACATGTAATTCTACACATCACAAATAAATTTTTATTATTAAGATATACAGTTGTTTTTTTTCATTTGCTTGTTTATACAAAGAACACCAGACAAAATACTTTCTAGATGCTTGTCTTGTTTTTAAGTACTTAAAAAAATTTTATTTAGAGTAAAAATGGTATTGTTTCATATATTGTTTCATACATCAACCTTAGCTGCAATTTTTCTTCATGTCTCATAAATCTCGTGCAACATGTTAGCACAACAGCTAAATATTTTTTTTTAAACCCGGACGGTAATTTTTTTTTTAAACTAACAGTTAATCTAAATATTTATTTCTTAGTTGCACCATGCAAAACATTCAAAACACTTTTCTTTTTATTAAGCAACTTACTCTAATTTACAATAATTTAAATATCTGGTTTATTTTTAGTCTCTTTATATTTACATCACATACATTTAAATGTTTTAGTTGTAACAGGGATTTTTTAAAACTAATCTCAACTGCACCATTTTATGTCAAGTTATTAGAAACCATCAAAATCAAGACTTTCCCTAAATGCAGATAAATTAGGCTTTATATATATATATATATATATATATATGTATGTATATCAGTGCACCATCAGTCAAAAAGTTCAATAATATTGATAATTCACATTTACTGTGTAACAAAATTATAGCACCAATAATTAATTGCATTATGTAAATGCAAAACTTAAAGACATAAAACTTACCTCTGCTGACTCAAATTCAATAAAACCAAATCCTCTGTGTTTTTCTGCAGAATAAAATAAAGTTGTGCTAAGTTTATTATAACGGAGTGGCTACGATAACATTAAGCACCATTATATTAGGGTTAGCGGGAGTACTCATTTTTTTTTCGGGTACCGGCAATTATATTAGGGTTAGGAAAAGGGTTAGGATTAGGGTTAGGGGTAGGGTGTGGAGCAATATCTATTGATATAACCCGGAAAAAAAAATACGAACTCCGTCTTGATGTTACCGTAGCCACTGCGTTATTATAAATGTATTTTTAACTGCAGCTATGGCTTAAAATCAAATGACTAATAAAGTTGCTTTTTTGTAAAGAAAATCTTTTGAGTTCAGTCATAAGTACATTCCTAAAATCAAAACTTCCAAACACTAAAGTACACTCGGCTGAAAAAATTTGTGCTGACTGTTGAAGTAGTGAGTACTGAAATACAACATGTAGCAAGAACCAGAACAATTTCAAAGAAATGGTCTATTAGACAAAATATTATCCATTTAACAAATATTTACATTATAGGTAATCCTCATATAACTTGTTTGTGTACCACTTAAGTTTTTATTAGCTTAATACAAGTGTCAAAAGTTGTATAATACAGTGGTGCTCTCAAATCTGAAAGTCCATGAACATCTTTTTGCAGATTATTTCACAACAGATCTTTTTTTCTTTTAGAACTAACCTAATACAAGTCATCAGGAATTTAGCATTACACAAAAGCTGATACAATTATCATCTCTTTTTTAGATGCAGCTATTATATTTCTTTACTTCTACCTGCCTTAATAAGTCAGCTCAGGAAAACCTTACTTAATGCTTGTGTCAAGAAAAGGCTGCCCTTAGCCAAAAAAATTAAATATTATTATTTTCCAATTACATGATGGATATCAATGGTCATGATAGAATAATATAAATTTTATGTACTATGAATTTTCACATGTCAATTTTACAGTAAAAGTCTTCATTTTATCTGCTGATAATAGCATACCTGTTTCATAATCCAAAGGCATCTGAATATCAATTATCTCCCCAAAAGGTATAAAGGCAGAATGAAGAACTTTATCATCTACTTCTTCTGCACATCCTCCTGAAGACAAAGGACCAATATCTTTATTGTAATTTTTTCTTAACAGGTGATGGTTTAATTTATTGCAAGACATAATTTATAGGCAGTTTTGAGTTGAACAGTTAACACTTTTCATTCATTAAAAATGTAGAATACATTTTTTAAAATGAATATTATAGTCATTGCACTGACATGGAAATGTAAATCTCTATGACTGTTTTAGGTACTTCAATAAAAAATTCAAAATATAAATATATGAATCAGTGGTGGCGTGCCACAGTCGGCACGCAGAGCCTCATCAGTAGGCACTCGATTAAAATATCACTTCTTTTAATTTTAATTGAAGTGTTGACACTTTGCTATAAAAAGTGTTTTTTTTGGTTGAATTTTGAGTACGAGGTCCCAAAAAGGTTTGCCACCACTGAAATAAATGAAACATATAGTAAGATATTATTATATGTTGAGTAGTATTAAAGTTAAGCATTTTTTAATGCCTAAAAAAGCAGGTATATTTTGTCTATATAAAAAAAAACTAGTGGCCAAAAAAAAAAAAACCAAGACTGTTTAAAATGTCATTACTTTAAAACCATTAAATATTAAAGACTTCAAGTTTTCCCCCAGAGATATTTTATTATATATAGCCAGTTAACTACGCATTATCATTAGTTAAAAGTAAACACCGCCATTTTTTTAAGCTAGTGATGTCACAATGCTGCTGACCACAGCTGACTAACTTAAAATACATAGAAATATTGGTTAAGAAAACATTTTTTTAAGTAACTTTGTGAGCAATTTTACTGTCCATTTCGTTTGAAACACACTAAGACCTTTGCATCAAAATATAAAAGAACAATTTAACTCGTGGGCGGGGCGAGGCGAACTGTTGTAAACTTTTACCAACATTTGTTTAAAAACTGTTCAGAAAACAAAAAAAATAATAATTAATAGATGTTCAAAATTTGAGGCCTAATTTTAATCTGATTTGCCAGTCTGATAATAAAGTTTTCACCCATTCAAATCATAAAACCCCATGTTGCATGTATAATTTGAAAAAAAAGTTTTTAAAAGATTTCCTCCAGTAACCAGTGTCTCCACCATAAAGTTAATAAATTCAAAGACGATAAAATCGCACTAGAATTATTGATAGCAAAGACATTTATTGCCCTAACCCTATTCCTAACCCTAATATAATTGCTGGTACCCGAAAAAAAAATACGTGCACCAGCCAAATTCCTAACCCAAATATAATAGTGCTTGA
>JAGDYQ010000426.1:162493-280222 GCA_021962125.1 Bulinus truncatus | reverse complement strand
TGATAACTATTTTCATTATTTTTCTAACGAAACTGAAACCCCTCACATTCGAGGAACAATTATATGTAGATGACAGTAGCAACATTAATTTTTTTTTAAATTGAAAAAAAGTTCCCCCTATTTTTAATTTTCGTTCACATATCGCGCAGTTTGAACTCGCCCCAGCTTGGGGTGAGTTCACAATATATAACTATTTCATTATTGTTATAACTTCTTTTATTTTCTGTTTCAGGTGCAAATATATAATATATATTCTGGAATATTTTAGAACATTGTGGAATATTTTTGAATATTTTGGATAAACTATCTCGTTTTCAGTGCAAGATTGCAAGTCTTACTGTCAGGATAGTGAAAGTAGATAGACATGGATAGATAGAAAGACATATTGTTAGACAGATAGACAGATAGGCTAAACAATCTCACACGGATGCCTACAAAACCGTCAAATTCTTGGAAACTTCACTTTTCTGTTCAATAGCCAGAAACGGCGACTGGATCGAATCAAAATTATGATTACGGATATAGAATTGCTTTGGAGGGAAATTCTAGACTTTCCACTATTATCCAGCGCACTCATCAGAAAGAAACTCAATTGCCTGATTGATTTATATGACAAAAACAAAAAGAATCCGTCTGATAAATTTACTACAACACTTTCTCAGTTATTTGATGTCACCAACGTTAATGGAGAATGGAAAAGCACGGAGGATAAAGAACTCTACCAGAGGCAAGTTAAGAGTGGAGGAAAGATTGGTTATTCAATGGTCAAACAAGCCCCTTTGGAATCAATCCACCCAAGAAAACGAATCCGACTATCAAAAACCCAATCACAAGCCAGCTCTTCTCAATCGCAACCTATACAAACACATACAACTGTCTCAGAATCTTCGGATTCTGAAACCTCTGCTTCTTCACCCGACTTGCCAACCTATTCTTCCACGTCATCTTCTCCTGAATGCAAACCGAAATACCAAAGAGCAAGCACTACAACAGCGGGTTTGCTAGTACTGCAAAACAACATTTCTACACATAAAGCATATGATGTTCTTGCAACCATTGCTGAACAGGGTCACGATGTGCCAGTTCCACGTCAGGTGGGTGTCTGGAAACGAGTAATCTCTGTAGGACGTAAAATGAAAACCAAAATTGTTCAAAAACTTCAAAGCAAAGAACTCTATTGTCTCCAGTTTGATGGTAAAAGAGTTCAAGGGGAAGAGTATCAAGTAGTTCTGCTGAAAAATATGACAACCGAAATCAAACTTGGTATTATTAAATGTGAGAGTGGTTCTGCCGCGGCCATTCACAAGGAACTACATCAGCTACTTGATGAATATGATGCTTGGAAAAATATTGGCATGATAATATGCGACACGACCGCAGTAAATACTGGTCGTTTGCATGGGATTGTAAAGCTCATACAGGATGATGTCTTGAGCAAGGGCTTTCAGAAGCCACAATATATTGGGTGTCAGCACCATGTACTCGACCTCCTTTTGAAACATGTCATGAATTTTTTTATCCAAGAGCCAACGAGCAAACCAAAACTCAACTATTCCTTCATTGACCAATTAACACAAAACTATGTCACTCTTCAGGCTGATTACCGCCTCGTTGCGACAGATGATGTTAGCACAGATGAGAACCCTGGATGGCGAGATGATTTCAAGTTCTTATATGAATTATGTCAGGCATATCGTCATTACAAAACAACTTCACGTTGGCCTCGCATCAACTGGAAGAAACTACCAAATTTACACCAGGCAAGATGGAACTCACGTGCGATATATACTGTTATATCATTTTTTCTGATACCAGAGTGGCGCAACATCCTCACTCCTGCCTGCAACTTCATCTGCTACGAATGGGCAAATGCTTGGTTCCATTCTCAACACTATAATGAAGCGTCCTTCAATGAACTGTTTACCTCACTCATCAGGATAAAATGCAAGAAGGCAATTAAGTGTTTAAAGACCCATTGGTCAGTCGAAAAGTCATTAATTGACATTCCCAGATCTAACCAAATTGCTGAACGTGCTGTGAAACTGATGGAGGAACTTCATGCAAAATCAAGAAAATTTCAATTTTTGAATCTGAAGTTCATAGGAAAAAATATGTTTTAAACATTTCTTGTACATTCTGTACATATTACTAACTTATCTGTATCTTATTTGTTAATAAAAGTTGATTAGTTATTATTATTACTCTTTTGAGTTAAGCTAAAAAAAATAATGTCCTTTTTTTTGAAAAAAGAAATATTTTTTCACTTTTTTCTTCCGAACAAGGGGGAGGAGGGGGAACTTTTTTAAAAAAAATCAAAAATGCAATTGATATTCTTAAATTACACATAAAAGTTCCTCGATTGCAAGTGGTTTCATAAAAATATTTATTTTGTTATCACCCTAGTGTAGAGTATATATATATATATATAGGCACTCTTTAGTGTAGAGTATATATATAGGCACTCTTTAGTGTAGAGTATATATACATATATAGGCACTCTTTAGTGTAGAGTATATATATAGGCACTCTTTAGTGTAGAGTATATATATATATATAGGCACTCTTTAGTGTAGAGTATATATATAGGCACTCTTTAGTGTAGAGTATATATATAGGCACTCTTTAGTGTAGAGTATATATATAGGCATTCTTTAGTGTAGAGTATATATTTATTGGCACTCTTTAGTGTAGAGTATATATAGGCACTCTTTAGTGTAGAGTATATATATATATATATAGGCACTCTTTAGTGTAGAGTATATATATAGACACTCTTTAGTGTAGAGTATATATATAGGCACTCTTTAGTGTAGAGTATATATATAGGCACTCTTTAGTGTAGAGTATATATAGGCACTCTTTAGTGTAGAGTATATATATATATATATATATATATAGGCACTCTTTAGTGTAGAGTATTTATATATATATATAAATAGGCACTCTTTAGTTTAGAGTATTTATATATATATAGGCACTCTTTAGTGTAGAGTATATATATATATATACATAGGCACTCTTTAGTGTAGAGTATATATATATATAGGCACTCTTTAGTGTTGAGTATATATATATGTAGGCACTCTTTAGTATAGAGTATATATATATATATAGGCACTCTTTAGTGTAGAGTATATATATATATATATATAGGCGCTCTTTAGTGTAGAGTATATATATGTGTGTGCAATAAATACATCACAATAATTTGAATAGAATCTTAAAGTTACTATCTTTATTGTTTTCAAATTATAAAATAATGAAAATTATTGTTGTAACTCTCTTTCTATTGACTCACGACTCTGCACCATTTTATCACCTAGACAGGTGTGTAAAAAGGAGATTGGGGTGAAACAAGTGTCGTTCCCCTCCCCTCCTCAACTGGCGCTAGCATCAGGACGATTCACGGAGAGACACCAGTCACGTGACCTGGTTTGAGGGGGCGGGGATCTATGTTCTACTTCATTCTCTTTGATATAAGTTAGTGACCAGAGAGAAAAGACAGTTAGTTATTTTTAGCTCAGTGAGTTCGTTACCAAAACTTACCTTAGACGTAACACGTTCAACTCACACTTGTAGTGATTTCCATCTTGATTTATTACTTTTGCTTAGTTTATTTGTAGATTAAATGTAATCTATATAAATAATAGTGGTGTGGGTTCTGCATTAAATCGAAAGTAAAGAATTAATACAACAGTATTCCAGTTTAAAATACAATCATGAAAAAATCGGATCTGCCCAAAACCAAAAATAATCAAGCCTAAGGGGATATAACTCTATGCAAAGGTTTTGCAGGGTACAGCTAGTTTATTAATAATGATCATAAGATTTTCAGTATTATTAATTATTAGCTTAATAAGTCATTAAAATATTTTATTTTCGGATGAACCTGTTTAATATTTATTTTTTAAAAAGTGGACATTTTTTTCTCAAACTTAAACTTACCAAACACCGTTTGTTGGATATTAAATATACAAATTGAACAGAAGTTTATTTCAAATTTTATTCCATTTGACCAAATCTTTAACTTGTAAATAGATGTGTCAAGGTGGAGATTTTACTAATCACAATGGTACAGGTGGTAAAAGTATTTATGGTAACAAGTTTGAAGATGAAAATTTTACGCTTAAACATACTGGCCCAGGTAGGCTATATATATGACTCTTTATATCTAATGCAATGAAAAGTAAAGTTTTAAAAATATTTAAATTTGAAAAGTCTTCATCATTTATGTCCTTTTTATTGTAGGTGTTTTATCCATGGCAAATTCTGGGCCTAATACTAATGGGTCTCAATTTTTTTTAACAACAGAAAAAACAGATTGGTGAGTTGATAGTTTTCTTCATGATCTATTAGTTGGGACATGTTGAAATATCAATGTAGGCAGTAATAATAAATGTTATGAAATATCAATGTAGACAGTAATAATAAATGTTATGAAATATCAATATAGACAGTAATAATAAATGTTATGAAATATCAATGTAGGCAGTAATAATAAATGTTATGAAATATCAATGTAGACAGTAATAATAAATGTTATGAAATATCAATGTAGACAGTAATAATAAATGTTATGAAATATCAATGTAGACAGTAATAATAAATGTTATAAGATGAAAACAATTTTTACAAAGAAATATCTCAGCTTTGACAAAATGAATTGGAAAGAAATCTGTGGCCCCAGCAATTATCTTGGAGAGTTTCTTGCACTTTAAACTGACTACCCTGATAATTGAAACTTTCAAAAAACACTGGCACTTGTTAATTACAGATCAATAAACACTGGCACTTGTTAATTACAGATCAATAAACACTGGCACTTGTTGATTACAGATCAATAAACACTGGCACTTGTTGATTACAGATCAATAAACACTGGCACTTGTTGATTACAGATCAATAAACACTGGCACTTGTTGATTACAGATCAATAAACACTGGTAAACACTGGCACTTGTTGATTACAGATCAATAAACACTGACACTTGTTGATTACAGATCAATAAACACTGGCACTTGTTAATTACAGATCAATAAACACTGGCACTTGTTAATTACAGATCAATAAACACTGGCACTTGTTGATTACAGATCAATAAACACTGGCACTTGTTGATTACAGATCAATAAACACTGGCACGTATTGATTACAGATCAATAAACACTGGCACTTGTTAATTACAGATCAATAAACACTGGCACTTGTTGATTACAGATCAATAAACACTGGCACTTGTTAATTACAGATCAATAAACTGATAGATTTGTTATTGTTTATAAAGCCACTAACTCAACCATTCAGAATAAGAATGAGCATCAGAATTGTTTCCAAATTTCTAATTTATTATTCCATTCACTGAACTTCAATCAAAGCTATTTTTGAGCATAACATAGTTGAGTAGGATAGAATCTGTAATAGATAACACTTATTATTTAAAGAAGACTCTGTAGTAGTTCACATTCTAGAATGTTGAACATTTTTTTCAGGCTAGCAGAACTTTATTGTATAATTTTTATAATTCTCATTTTCAGGTTGGATGGTAAACATGTTGTTTTTGGTAAAGTTGTAGAGGGAATGGATGTTGTTAGGAAAACTGAGGTAAGACTAAACTAGTAACATCTTTACACTAATAACAATAGGTAACTGTGAATGTTTTATTTGCATTCTGACATAATTTATCAAGCATTCTGACATGAAAAAATTATCAAATGTTCTAACATAATTTATCAAGCATTCTGACACAATTTATCAAATGTTCTAACATAATTTATCAAGCATTCTGACATAATTTATCAAATGTTCTAACATAATTTATCAAGCATTCTGACATAATATATCAAATGTTCTAACATAACACTGGTAAACAGTGAATTCATTGCCAGTGATATTTGAATCATTTTATACAAAGTCAACTATGCTGATATAGAATATGTAAGTGCTTTTGCTAGATTGGCTCTATTTTACAAGATAATTAAAATTAATTAAATAATGTATGCACCGTGTTTGGAATTTGTCAGAAATTGCATGAAGTATAATAGTATACTACAAATAGTAGTGAAACTGTTAATAGTCATGCAGAAATTTGTTCAAAATATATGTAATAGTGTTATAGAAGAAAACATTTCCATTTGAAAAAAACTAATTATGTTTAATTAATTTATTAATTAATATGTTAATTGTCTATGGTAATGCATTAGCAAATCGCTGTTTGCTCGACTTCCTTTTGTATTTTCCTTTGGTGCAATTGCACTGGAGGCTCCAACAGTAGTCAGCCATCATATGTATGTCCCATCTTCCTTGATATCTCTCCTCCATCACCCTCATATCCTGATGGAACCTCTCGCCTTGTTCCTCATTGAAGTCCCTAAGGTTACCTGGAAATTTGTCTAAATAACAGTGCAGGTAATGTACCTTGATGCTCATATTTGTTCCAATGTTTCTGAAGTTAGCGAGCATATCTTGCACCAGTTCTTCGTAATTCTCTGCTCTGTTATTACCTAAGAAGTTCCTGACAACTGAAACAAAATGTTCCATGAAGAAGCTTCAAGGCGATCCATGAAATTAGTAAAACTTCGATCTTTGATGAGTTTACGAATCTGAGGACCTTAAAAAATCCCAGCTTTCAGCTTCTCCAGGCTCAATCCGGGAAATGATCTGCAAATATACTTGAAGCAATTGCCAGATTTGTCCAAAGCCTTAACAAATTGTTTCATTAAACCTAATTTGATATGAAGCGATCCGAGAATGATCTTATTTTTGCCAACCAGTGGCTTGTTGATGATATTTTCTTTACCTACAGTCATGGTTTCCCTTGCAGGCCATGTCACTCTTGTCCAATGATCTTGCCTTGCCCTGCTATCACAAAGGCACATGAAGCATGGGTATTTTGTGTATCCTGACTGCTGTCCAAGCAAGAAGTTTACCATTTTTAGATCAACACAAATTGACGTCTGATGCTCATAATAACGGACTTTCTGCAATAATGGTTTGATATTCTCATACTCTTCTTTACGTGTTGTTGAGTGAGCAATGGGAAGAGATGCATAGCGGTTACCATTGTGTAACAGAACACATTTCAAGCTTCAGATGGAACTGTCTATAAAAAGACGCCAGTCTTCGGAATGGTAGTCTTGTAGTCCCATTTGGAGCAGAAGTCCAGGGATGTCATTACAGTAAACAAGATCTTCCTCTTGGCTGAAATATGGAAGAAGGAACTCTTCTCTTTTCCGATAAAATGTTATTTTAACTTCTGGTTTGAGAAAATTTCTTTCATTGAGCCTGGACGCTAAAAGCTCAGATACTTGCTTGGATAGATTTCGGTCTCGTATTAGGTCATTGAGTTCTTCTTGGCTGAATGGTTGAGGTGTTGAAGAACTTCCTTCATAATCGCTTCCACTGTTTTCACCTGCCAAAAACTCCAGATCTTGCCCCTCGTCGGAGTCTGATGGTGAAAGCTTTAATAATCCAGTAAACAATGGTTTAGGAACTTCACTGCTATGTGGAATTGGTCTCCTTGCAGATTCAAGATCAGGATAATCCCACTTAGATTTCTTGTGGCAATTGAAGCCTTTAACATTCACAATACAAAAATAACAATCACCAAAATGGTCTTTCGGCTCTCACCATACAATTGGTACACTGAAACTTAGGCTCTCCACACAATTTTTGCAGACCTTATGGGGAACCCAAGACATGGCTTGGTCTCCCAGCTTCACACCGAAATAAGCCAAATATGCCTGCTGCACAAAGTCGGTTATATTTCTTCTTTGCTTTTCAATCATGTATTCTCCATAGATGTAACAGAATACATTCGGATTATTTTTGCAGCATCTTCGTGATGAACTCATGATGTCTTTAGAAAGCAGCATAAAAGAGAAAAAAATAAACCAAGTTAGAACTTGGTATAGTTAAATTAAACAAAAGACACCAAACTTATTGCATTTTTTTTACACAACGGGTATAATCATATTTTCAAGGATGTCCAATATCTCAGAAACTAGAGCCAATTCAGCAAAAGCAGTGGTAGTTTTGAAATCAGCACCCATGAATTGCAATAAATTCATTCAAACATTCTTGGCAATTCGAAAAAAAATTCTTTGGTGGGCTGTGTATAATTTATCAAGCATTCTAACATAATTTATCAAATGTTCTAACATAATTTATCAAGCATTCTGACATAATTTATCCAGTGTTCTAACATAATTTAGCAAGTGTTCTAACATAATTTATCAAGTGTTTTAACAAACATAATTTATCATGTGCTCTAACATAATTTTGACCTTCTGACGCCGAATATGTTACTGGAAATTATGTAGTCTGTTAGGTCTTAAACATTTAAGAGTCTGAAGATTTTTCAGGTTCTTTTGGCTATTGCCTTTTTCTTTCAAAATGCTTGGCTTTGAAACGTTACTGTATGTGTTAATAAATGGTTGCAACACTGTATAATTTGCTTGGCTATCTATTGGTTTTTTATTAAATAAAAACCATATACAAGACAATGATCCGACCTGCAGTGAAACATGGACCATCAGCAAACAAGCAGAAAATATGCTAAACACTTGGTAAAGGAAAATATTTAGGAAAATATATGGGCCAGTTAAGGACAATAACGAGTGGAGAACAAATTGAGAACTTTACGAACTATACGAAGAACCAAATATAACACCTGAAATTAAAATGAATAGGTTGACGTGGGTTGAAAAATATCCTTAAAGCCGTAGGAGTGAGAGAGTGGAGGAAGAAGACCATGAATCGGGAAAAGTGGAGAAGATGATTATGGCAGGCCAGGGCCCTATATGGGCTGCAGAATTGAAGGATGAAGATGATCTTGTGGCCTTTTTTTTATAATATCAAAAAGAAATTTGAAAAATAAAAAAAAAATCAACAATAAATTCACAATAATTGCTTAAGTCCAAAATAATTTGGTCATATATGAGATAAAACTCTTCTTTACAATAAATTACATTCAGCTCAGCACATATTTGCCGATTTTCATCACAACATTTATGCTGAATTTAATGTAGTTTTAATAAAGTGGTCACCCTGACATGCAAACTTTACTGCTTCATCAGTTACAATTGACACTTTTCATTCAATAAGATCTACAGGGTTTTTGGTTCAGATAAGTGAAATTTGTTTTCATAGCTAATGAAATTTTCTGTAAAAAGAATTCCTTTAGCTATGAAATTTTTTTCGACAACATCATTGTAATTATTGAAGTTATAAGATAAAGAAAATATGTCCAGGGTGTTAGTTTTGATCAAATATATTACAGGATATTAAGGGGTATTTTAGGCTTTTTAGAAAAATTTTTAGAACATTTTTCAGGATCTCTTGTGCAATTTATATTTGTAAAGTTAAACGTTGTTGATTATTGAATGTTGTACTAGTCTGCCAGGATGATTAAATCTAATATTTTTTTTATCTCATGCAGGCTGTTGGAAGTAAGGGAGGGAAGCCATCACAGAAAGTTGTCATATCCAACTGTGGAGAGTTGGTCTGATTGTTGTGTCAGCATTGTTGTATTCCTTCATCTGTACATAGTCATGTTGTTCACAATAAACTCTTTTATTCAATTTGTATGTTTTTTTTTCTAATTAATTGTTTACATGTACAAAAAAAAAAGGGATTCATGGTATAACTTTAATTCATGCTTCCTAAATACATGTAAATGCTTTGCCAAAAACTTGAAAATATAGTTGTTTCCCTTTGAGTAAAATAATAAAATTCTAAGTAGTCTATTAACCTGTTTTTAACTTCAAATTATATAAGTCTATACATGTATTTATTTACGAAATACCATAAGTACTCACTGGGGCTGATGAGGTAGACTTCTTCTGTCTCAGTAACCTCGGCATATAAAGGGATTGTGTGGTTGGCACAGCCTTTAATCACACAACTTAATGTTAGGTACCCATTGAAAGCTGGGTGGACTTAGGGACTTTCACCAGGACAGGAAAAAATCTTAAGGTTTTCACTAAGATTTGAATCCAGGACCCCTCCGGTCGACAGCCAAGCACTCGACACCGCAAGGCCCTTATGTGTATCATACAATAAGCATTATTTGCTAAGTTGAAATACTAGACACATGAAATTAGAATTTGACAAGTTCTTTGTATAATAGATTAAAAAACACAAATAAACCATGTAAATATATTTAAACACATCTGCAAATACAAAAACATGTACTCTGTCCTCATTCTACAAACTGTATATTATATAAATAGAATGGTTCATGCAGGGTACACAATGACTGAGCCACATATAGTCTAGCAACAGTAATAATGTCACACATATAGTCTAGCAACAGTAATAATGTCACACATATAGTCTAGCAACAGTAATAATGTCACACATATAGTCAAGCAACAGTAATAATGTCACACATATGGTCTAGCAACAGTAATAATGTCACACATATAGTCTAGCAACAGTAATAATGTCACACATATAGTCTAGCAACAGTAATAATGTCACACATATAGTCTAGCAACAGTAATAATGTCACACATATAGTCTAGCAACAGTAATAATGTCACAATTGTTTAATAAAACCTGACATACAGATGCAGTCCCAATAAATCTAATTAAGTGTTATATATTTATATTAAAGGATTTGTGGCAGAATGTATTTTAAATAGTTTTTTCATAAAACTCATTTAAAATGAACTTCAATGACTTTTAATGCCATAAACATCATATGAGTCTCACTCTCTCTCTCTCTTTCTCTCTCTATATATATACTTTTTGTTTAAATTAGGGGCCTTTTTTATAAATGCACCACTCATCATAGTATTGATAGTATTGATAGTATTCAGACATCCTCTATGGATCAAGTTCTATAAAAAGGTTTAAAGTGTTATCTAAGTTCATTTTTGTCTATACTGAAGCCGAACCTATTCATTTAATATCATTTTATTATTATATCAATTGAACAAAGTTTAGTGCCGCACCATAGTCAAATAATATTAAGTGACACATTATAAATAATTTAAATAATCAAATAAAATGGTAAGGTCATCGTTGAACAACACATCTATACAAATATATATATATATATATATATATATATATATATATATATATATATATATATATATCAGTGATCTAGTCATATTTTAATAGATCCACCGTATCTCACATAGTGTAATTAATCCAACTACAATGAACGGCTGGACTAGTTAGCAGTCGCTTCTATTTAACAGTCACTCAAGTGGAAGGTATGTGAAATTAATCGCCCGGCATTGTGTCCAGTCGGTCAAACAGGATCAGTTTCACCCACTGTCACAATATCATTATGTCCAGTCTGCTGGTCACATTTAGTCGCGGCTTGTTCTCTTTTTCATCAGGAACCAATTGTGCATTGTCCATAATTTGGTCACTCATTCTTGAAGCGGGACAATATTTGTCTTTCCGTGCCATCTCTCACACAGTCCAGCCACTAGAGGTGAGAAGTGGGGGTGGGGGGTGGTCTGTGTGTTAGTTATTGTGTGTATGTGTGTGTAGTATTCTGTTCTATATGACAATTTAAGGTTGTTTAGAATGTTTCAAGGCCAGTTCGCCCAATATAAACTTAGTATTTCATTATTAGGTCAGTTTTAAACTTATTACAGTAGTTGGGATGACCTGTTGATGATTAATAAATAAATTATTAAGTCTCTTGTGATTAAAATGTTGAACTGTGATTATAAAAGTAATTCAGCAACGACAGATGCCTAATCATTGACAATATGATGTTTATATACAAAGACAGACCTTAGCTTGAATTATGAATCAGTCTATTTTTAAAGGGAAAACATATATTTATCAACTTGAAGTACACCTATATGAATGACACAGAAGTCTCGATGTGGCGACACATACTTGTACATAGATGTCTAGATGTAGAGACACAATGTTTTTACTTGTACATGTACAAAGTGTTTAGGTGTTAATACATATTATTTAGAAGTTTAGTTGTGAAGACAAATTGTTCTTACTTGTATATAGACTTTCAAATGTGGAGACACACTTTTATTACTAATACATAGACGTTTAGATGTGGAGACAAATTGTTCTTACTTGTACGTAGAAGTCTAGAAGTGAAGATACACTATTCTTCTTTCTCTCCTAGCCACAAAGACAACAATGAAGAACAAAGTGAACAGATTACAGGGAAGGGTGGGGGGGGAGGGGTGTAAACAGACAATACCGGTAGGATGAGTAAATAGAATAAGGGACAGAATTCTTCTGGTCCACTGCCTTGGAAGGTGTCCTCTCTCGTGACATCATTACTTGCATGAATGAATTCGCAGTATCTTACTGTCAGATGCCTCTTGTTTGAGATACAGCGAGCTGAGGAAACGGGAGGGTAGGGATGGGGTGACATTCAAATGAGGAGGGTAGAGAGGGGGGCGGCGTTCAAGAGAGGAGGGCAGGATACTCGGGTGACTGGGGAAGAGGGCGCGACGACACGAAAACTACAAAACTGTCCACGGTTCAGTGGTGATCGGAGATTCCATCTTGTCGAACTAAAGATTGGGTTTCCTGATTCTTCCCTTGGTATCTCGCTTTCTCCCGTTCAAAGATGTCTCGTTTATAAAAGAAAAAAAAACGGCTTTGAAAATATTTTGTTGATTCTTTAAAGAATTCTGGTATTAGAATACATTAAAACGTGATAGCTGGTTGTCACAGCGTTGATCGCTGTTAGTCATAGCATTGATAGCTGTTTGATACATATGTGTACACTAGTTAGTCATAGCGTTGATAGTTGTTTGATACATATGTGTACACTAGTTAGTCATAGCGTTGATAGCTGATACATATGTACACTTTGATTGATAGTTGTTTGATACATATGTGTACACTAGTTAGTCATAGCGTTGATAGTTGTTTGATACATATGTACACTAGTTAGTCATAGCGTTGATAGTAATACATATGTACATGTATACACTAGTTAGTCATAGCGTTGATAGTAATACATATGTAGATGTATACACTAGTTAGTCAGGGGCGTCATTAGCTAGTCACCTGACATTTAGTGACATTCTGTGAGGAAGTTGTCATTATACTGTAAATATAAATACTAGAAAAAAATAACAATGTATTTTTCCCCCCTCTTTTTGCATGGATAATAATGCACAATCACAGCATATACACATAGCAGCACACAAACACACAAAAACATGCATACAGAAGCACACATACACAGCAGCACACAATCACAGCATATACAAATAGCAGCACACAATCACAGCATATACACATAGCAGCACACAATCACAGCATATACACATAGCAGCACAAAAACACACATAAACATGCATACAGAAGCACACATACACAATACACATAGATTTAGCAGCACACAAACACTAACATATACATACATATAGCAGCACACAAACACACATACAGAAGCACACATACACACATGCACATAGATATAGCAGCACACACACACACATACATATAGCAGCACAGCACA
The DNA here is from genome assembly GCA_021962125.1 of Bulinus truncatus. Classification (NCBI taxonomy): domain Eukaryota; kingdom Metazoa; phylum Mollusca; class Gastropoda; family Planorbidae; genus Bulinus; species Bulinus truncatus. The sequence goes on along the minus strand of JAGDYQ010000426.1, from coordinate 266,750 downwards.
CACACACATACACATAGATTTAACAGCACACACACATACATACATATATCAGCACACAAACACACATACACATGCATGAAGCATCACACAAACACACACTTACATACATATAGCAGCACACAAACACACATACACATACATAAAGCAGCACACAAACACACATACACATGCATATAGCAGCACACACAAAGACACATATAGCAGAACACACATACACATAGATATAGCAGCACACACAAACACACATACATACATATAGCAGCACACAAACACACATACACATATATAAAGCAGCACACAAACACACACATACATACATATAGCAGCACACACAAACACACATACATACATATAGCAGCACACAAACACACATACATACATATAGCAGCACACAAACACACATACATACATATAGCAGCACACAAACACACATACATACATATAGCAGCACACAAACACACATACATACATATAGCAGCACACAAACACACATACATACATAGAGCAGCACACAAACACACATACATACATATAGCAGCACATAAACACACATACATTCACGAACAATATGTGCTATAATTACACACTTAAACATACACATACAAAGAAGAATATTACAGTAATACTAACAGGGACAATACATTCAATCAAATATGGCCAGGTCATTCATAACAACATGGATATCATATTGATACAGACATACAAATTACATTCATACAAAGATGGATATCCAACTTATCAACATTACAGCCTGCACGTTGATATTCCAACTTATCAACATTACACGGAAAAAGACTTTGAACTGCAAATATGAATGAGGCTGAACACCCTTTACAAAAATGAACAAAATTTATAATGTTAAGACCATGTGTTGACCTGCAAGTGAAAATAAATTCACACAACAAAATTCCTATGTCTGAAATTGACTTAAGTGGTACTGTTTCCCGTATATTATTGAGAGAAAATGTCATTATTGATAACTTTCTTTTCTTAAGAAGTCGATATTATTATCCTGCTAAATAACGGGGGAACTTGTCCACACTCCTCGCCCTTCTTGTTGAGATTGTGGAAATAGGATGTGCCGCTCTTACGGAGAACAGCAATATTCGGAACACTCTCCATGCCAGTGTCTCATTTTCAAACCATCGCGCATGTTCAAAAGAACTTGAACTTTAACTCTTCAAATACTGGCGCCTGGTTGCCCGAGGCTACAAATCGTACCAATTCATTCTCTTAGCCGGCACACAAAGGGACGTGAGTAACGCTAGACATTTGACTCACCATCAACCCTCTCCTCTTCTCAAGAGATGGGTTCGAAACCAAACCCTCAGGGGCCCAGGGCTACCACACAGGAGCTTCTACTGGGTTGCATATTAATTAGCGGTATGGGAAGCGCCGATGTCGGAAACGACGTGTTAACCAATAAACGTTCCATCTGCCGAATTGTGCGCGAAAAGCTGGAAGCGAACTGACCCCCAGTCTCTCATTAGCGACCTTACCTAATCGGGTGAACGACCACACCCCCTTGATTGGAGAGGGCTAGGGCGGAGGATTTTGACGCACCATCTAGACCGGAATGGCCAGGTTTCATTGGGCAGCACGACCAACCGAGATCTAGATTTGAGCTAATGTAGTTTCCTAAATCATTTCACGATGGCCACAGGGCATTCAGACGCCTGATTCAATTTCATTTCATTTGAATCTTATTTCAATTTGCACAATCTTGGACTCTCAATTTTTTTTCTCATGTTGATTCATTTCTTAAAAGGAAAGAAATCGTTTCTAGGCGTTTCTGCCATTTTTCTTTGGTTTGGATGAACGCATGGGCGAGAACCTGATTTTCAAACAGAACATAAATTTCTGGAGATTTTTTTTTACGACTAAATCAGTAAACGATAATGAAATTTTGTTTCCGTTACGCCAAATTGTCGAGTTAATCTTAATCGGTTAAAGAATGAAAATTAAAAGAATTGTTTCCAACCCATATGGCAAGGTGAACAACATCAATTTACAAATAAAACTGGAAGAAAAACACAATGACAACTTCAGAGAGCTAGTAGCGAATGTATACTTGTATATGCTTTAAAAGAAAGTTGACTGGTCTTTAGGTTAAATGAGATAGGAAGAAATTTACAGAATATTGCTTTTTGGATATTTAATGAAAATGTATCGATTTTTTAAATGAGATTGATGTCATAAGAGTCATTCTTATGAAGTGGCCTCACTTCTAGGGGGGGGGGCATTCAGAAATTTTACTTTTCCATTACAAAATAAAATTACTTAATGTCAGGCTCATCACAAAGATGGCGGCCACTCTTAGAAATATCAGGACCCCCAGCTAACTGACAACAGCTCTGAGGGGGGAGGGGGGAATATTTAAGGGTTTCACGATTAGAGGGTTAGGGTGCACAAAATAAAAATGTATCTTTGCCTAGGGCCCCTAATAGTAAGGACGGCTCTGAATGTCTGCTAAATACACGTATACAATATGTCTGCTAAATACACGTATACAATATGTCTGCTAAATACACGTATACAATATGTCTGCTAAATACACGTATACAATATGTCTGCTAAATACACGTATACAATATGTCTGCTAAATACACGTATACAATATGTCTGCTAAATACACGTATACAATATGTCTGCTAAATACATGTATACAATATGTCTGCTAAATACATGTATAAAATATGTCTGCTAAATACATGTATAAAATGCGTCTTCTAAACACATGTATAAAATGTGTCTTCTAAATACATGTATACAATATGTCTGCTAAATACATGTATAAAATGCGTCTTCTAAACACATGTATAAAATGTGTCTTCTAAATACACGTATCTTAGATACATGTATAAAATGTGTCTGCTAAATACATGTATCTTAGTTACAAATCAAATGTGTCTGCCATAGATCCAAATCAAAAGTGTCTGCCATAGAAATATATCAAAGGTGTCTGTCAGAAAATATATAAAGTTATAATAAAAAGGTGTTTCAAAGTTCTTATTAATTACTTTACAAAAAAGTGTATTTGTGTATATACTTAATTAAATAGATTTATCTATTTGTAAATCACAAATGACAGATAGTCAATATTTCACTACATAGTAAATAGTTCACTACATAGTAAATATTTCACTATATAGTCAACACTTCATCAATGTAGTCAACAATTCAAGTCTAGTCAGCACTTCACTATATAGCCAACACTTCACTATATAGTCAACACTTCACTATATGGCCAACACTTCACTATATAGCCAACACTTCACTATCTAGTCAACACTTCACTATATAGCCAACACTTCACTATCTAGACAACACTTCACTATATAGCCAACACTTCACTATATAGCCAACACTTCACTATGTAGCCAACACTTCACTATATAGTCAACACTTCACTATATAGCCAACACCATCGGCCTTTTATTTAGTCCACACCGACATACCCTACTACAGATTTCAATCATTGATCACATAGTCTCTTTGTTCTTTGATTTGTTTGGAACTCGAGATAGCTTTGTCTAAATTTTCACTTTCAGTTTTCATTCGATTCTAAAATGACAACATTAAAAAAAAAATAAAATAAAACATAAAGTATCTTGATATGTGACTCGTAATTTTACATACAACGTAAGTAAATACATAAAACATTGATATTTGACTCTTAATATTACATACAACATAAGTAAATAACTAAAACATTGATATTTGACTCTTAATATTACATACAGCATAAGTAAATAACTAAAACATTGATATTTGACTCTTAATCTTACATACAACATAAGTAAATAACTAAATCACATTTAAACCAAGCAGAAATCAGCGATATAAATGAAGAAGTAAAATAAAGCAAATCACTTAAGTCCTCCATGTTTGTCAACGAGTTTCTGGCCCACCCAAACTATCCCCATTCATTAATCACTGTCTGAAATTCCCTGTACACTACGCTTGTTATATTCGCTGTAATTAGTTCCTTAATTAATGGAAGTTTTCATAAAAAAAAAACGGCAAATAGTCGAGGTAAAAATAAAATGGTGTAAGTTCGCCCCCCCCCCCCAAACCCCCTTTATTTTTTCCCCTTTCAGAACGTTATTAAATAGATGCCTTGATAGAATCAATGAAGGCTTGTTGATCTGTGCCGATGGCTATCGTTACGTTGATGTAGTTGATGGAAGACCTGCCATGCTATATGCACGATGGAGGATGGGCGATCACGTGCTGCGATTTTTACCTCAGTTTAATTTACGTTTGGTGCGGCATAGCGGTTCTCACTGTGTTTGTCTAAAGGAACACACAGAAGACACCTGCAGGCAATACGTAGTGAGAGGGAGATATAGGGAGAGAGTGACAGAGAGAGAGTGAGACAGAGAGAGTGAAACAGAGAGAGAGATAGAAAGAGACAGAGAGAGAAAGAGAGAGAGATAGATAGAGAGAGTGAGACAGAGAGAGTGAAACAGATACAGAGAGAGAGAGAGAGAGAGAGAGAGAGTGAGAGAAAGAGTGAGAGAGAGAGAGAGACAGACAGACACAGAGTAAGAGACAGATGATGACGATGCTATGTGCACATGTTAAGGTGCAGACAGTTTACAGAGATTCACATAAGTGGAGAAAAAAAAAGCAAAGATTAAAAAGACTTATTCAAATATTTTTTGAAAAAGTCTGGCTTATATTGTTTTCTGCCTCGTAAGGCAGCAATGATTCTTGTAACACTTGTCTAAATACTACTTACCTATTGTCACACAAACTTTGTAACACTTGTCTAAGTACTACTTACCTATTGTCACACAAACTTTGTAACACTTGTCTAAATACTACTTACCTATTGTCACACAAACTTTGTAACACTTGTCTAAATACTACTTACCTATTGTCACACAAACTTTGTAACACTTGTCTAAATAATACTTACCTAATGTCACACAAACTTTGTAACACTTGTCTAAATACTACTTACCTATTGTCACACAAACTTTGTAACACTTGTCTAAATACTACTTACCTATTGTCACACAAACTTTGTAACACTTGTCTAAATACTACTTACCTATTGTCACACAAACTTTGTAACACTTGTCTAAGTACTACTTACCTATTGTCACACAAACTTTGTAACACTTGTCTAAGTACTACTTACCTATTGTCACACAAACTTTGTAACACTTGTCTAAATACTACTTACCTATTGTCACACAAACTTTGTAACACTTGTCTAAATAATACTTACCTATTGTCACACAAACTTTGTAACACTTGTCTAAATAATACTTACCTAATGTCACACAAACTTTGTAACACTTGTCTAAATACTACTTACCTATTGTCACACAAACTTTGTAACACTTGTCTAAATACTACTTACCTATTGTCACACAAACTTTGTAACACTTGTCTAAATACTGCTTACCTATTGTCACACAAACTTTGTAACACTTGTCTAAATACTACTTACCTATTGTCACACAAACTTTGTAACACTTGTCTAAATACTACTTATCTATTGTCACACAAACTTACCATGGCGTGGCTCTGTCTAGAGTCTAGACTGACCATGGTGTGTCCTCGTTCTAGAATTACAACGGTGTTGCTCTCTCTAAACTGACCTTCGTTCTAATAGATTTCATCATTTAGAACAACCGGGATGCTGCACTCATTGATCTCGTCTTTACCACCATTATTCTAATACTTCATGAGCTGTTAGCCAGTGTCCACTGTCAGTCACGCCAATCATTAACTAGAACTTTAGTTATTCCGTTCCGCATCAGACTGAGGTAAGATACAGGTACAAGTAACTAGATGTTTAGTTATTCCGTTCCCCATCAGACTGAGGTAAGATACAGGTACAAGTAACTAGATGTTTAGTTATTCCGTTCCCCATCAGACTGAGGTAAGATACAGGAACAAGTAACTAGATGTTTAGTTATTCCGTTCCCCATCAGACTGAGGTAAGATACAGGAACAAGTAACTAGATGTTTAGTTATTCCGTTCCGCATCAGACTGAGGTAAGATACAGGAACAAGTAACTAGATGTTTAGTTATTCGGTTCCTCATCAGACTGAGGTAAGATACAGGAACAAATAAAGAAATGTGGATAAATAAATAAATAATATTTTAATGGCTCATCATTTGAGTGTGTATGTGTGTGTGTGTGTGTGGGTAGAAATGGATGTTTATGAATGTATGTGTGTGTGTGTGTGTGGGTAGAAATGGATGTTTATGAATGTATGTGTGTGTGTGTGTGGGTAGAAATGGATGTTTATGAATGTATGTGTGTGTGTGGGTAGAAATGGATGTTTATGAATGTATGTGTGTGTGTGGGTAGAAATGGATGTTTATGAATGTATGTGTGTGTAAGTGGGTAGAAATGGATGTTTATGAATGTATGTGTGTGTGTGTGTGGGTAGAAATGGATGTTTATGAATGTATGTGTGTGTGTGGGTAGAAATGGATGTTTATGAATGTATGTGTGTGTGTGGGTAGAAATGGATGTTTATGAATGTATGTGTGTGTAAGTGGGTAGAAATGGATGTTTATGAATGTATGTGTGTGTGTGTATGTGTGGGTAGAAATGGATGTTTATGAATGTATGTGTGTGTGGGTAGAAATGGATGTTTATGAATGTATGTGTGTGTGTGTGTGTGTGGGTAGAAATGGATGTTTATGAATGTATGTGTGTTTGTATGTGTGTGTGTGTGGGTAGAAATGGATGTTTATGAATGTATGTGTGTTTGTATGTGTGTGTGTGGGTAGAAATGGATGTTTATGAATGTATGTGTGTTTGTATGTGTGTGTGTGTGGGTAGAAATGGATGTTTATGAATGTATGTGTGTTTGTATGTGCAGGGTGAGATTCCATCATCGTATATCACCCCGACTTTCCTCAACTTCTTTTCCCCATGTAAATGTTAGATGAATCACTCATGTAAATGTTAGATGAATCACTCATGTAAATGTTAGATGAATCACTCATGTAAATGTTAGATGAATCACTCATGTAAATGTTAGATGAATCACTCATGTAAATGTTTGATGAATCACTCATGTAAATGTTAGATGAATCACTCATGTAAATGTTAGATGAATCACTCATGTAAATGTTAGATGAATCACTCATGTAAATGTTAGATGAATCACTCATGTAAATGTTAGATGAATCACTCATGTAAATGTTAGATGAATCACACATGATTTGGTATTTTTAAAAATACAGCTACAACAGGTTGAACCAGGACCGTAGCGAGCTTAACTAGCGCCCAGGGCACAAAACCTTTTTAGCGCCCCCCCCCATTCGAAAACCATAAAATATTATAAGTAAAATATACCATTTGGCGCCCCTTTGTGAGTAGCGCCCGGGTCATGATGTCCCCACCTTGCCCACCCCTCGCTACGCCTCTCGGTTGAACACTATTCAACACCACAACATGTTTTTTTTTAATTTGCAAACTTATGTGTGGCTATTTTTAAACTCTATCTTCGAGTGTGTGTGTGTGTGAGTATATGTGTGTGTGTGTGAGTATGTGTGTGTATGAGTATATGTGTGTGAGTGTGTGTGTGAGTGTGTGAGTGTGAGTGTGAGAGTGTGTGTGTGTGAGTGTGTGAGTGTGAATGTGAGAGTGAGTGTGTGTGAGTGTGTGTGAGTGTGTGTGAGTGTGTGAATGTGTGTGTGTGAATGTGAGTGTGTGAATGTGTGTGTGATTATGTGAATGTGTGTGTGTGAGTGTGGATGTGAGTGTGAGAGTGTAAGTGTGTGTGTGAGTATGTGTGTGTGAGTGTGTGTGTGAGTGTGTGAATGTGTGTGTGAATGTGTGTGTGTGAGTGTGTGAGTGTGTGAGTGTGTGTATGTGTGTGTGTGAGTGAGTGTGTGAATGTGTGTGTATGTGTGTGTGTGAGTGAGTGTGTGAATGTGTGTGTGAGTGTGTGTGTGAGTGTGTGAGTGTGAGTGTGTGAGTTTGAGTATGTGTGTGAATGTGTGTGAGTGTGAATGTGTGTGTGATTTTGAAAGTGTGTATGAATGTGTGTGTGAAATGTGTGTGAGTGTGTGTGTATGTGTGTGTGAAAGTGGTGTGAGTGTGTGTGTGAGTGTGTGTGAGTGTTGTGAATGTTTGTGTAAGTGTGTGTGAGTGTGTGTGTGTGAGTGTGTGTGAGTTTGTGTGTGTGAGTGTGTGTGAGTGTGAGTGTGAGTGTGTATGTGAGTTTTTATGTGAGTGTGTGTGTGAGTGTGTGTATGAATGTGTATGTGAGTATGTGTGAGTGTGAGTGTGTGTGCTAGTGTGTGTGTGAATGTGTGTGTAAGTGTTTGTGAGTGTGTGTGTGTGAGTGTGTCTGTGTGTGTGAGTGTATGTGTGAGTTTGTATGTGAGTGTGTGTGTGAGTGTGTGTGTGAGTGTGTGTGAGTGTGTGTAAGTGTGTGTGTGAGTTTGTATGTGAGTGTGAGTGTGTGTGTGAGTGTGTGTGTGAGTGTGTGTGCAATGAGAATACTTTGACAAAAATTAAATAACTCATTTACTGAGTTCGTATAATCAGATTTATTTATAAGTAACTTATGTATTTTTTCTTTCTGTTGTTTGATAAATCAAATAAAACTATGTTCTAAATGTAGAGTATTAAGTAGCTAAATAACTGTTTAAAATTTAATGCCCACAGTTGACCACTAACTGTGTTTGCTAATCAAATGAAGAATTACTCATTAATATAATACCACCAGTCACCATCATTAATATAATACCACCAGTCACCATCATTAAAGTAATACCACCAGTCACGATCTTTATATAATACCACCAGTCACCATCATTAATATAATACCACCAGTCACCATCATTAATATAATACCACCAGTCACCATCATTAATATAATACCACCAGTCACCATCATTAATATAATACCACCAGTCACCATCATTAATATAATACCACCAGTCACCATCATTAATATAATACCACCAGTCACCATCATTAATATAATACCACCAGTCACCATCATTAATATAATACCACCAGTCACCATCATTAATATAATACCACCAGTCACCATCATTAATATAATACCACCAGTCACCATCATTAATATAATACCACCAGTCACCATCATTAATATAATACCACCAGTCACCATCATTAATATAATACCACCAGTCACCATCATTAATATAATACCACCAGTCACCATCATTGAATTTACCTGTTTCCAGTTTATCTTATAAATTGCAGGGAATACTATACATTTCTATCTGTAAACTACATTTCTATCTGTATTCGAACAATAAATTACTATTTGTATTTAAACTATACATTACTATCTGTATTCGAACACTACATTGCTACCTGTATTCGAACACTACATTACTATCTGTATTCGAACACTACTTTACTATCTGTTTTCGAACAATAAATTACTATCTGTATTTAAACTATACATTACTATCTGTATTCGAACACTACATTAGTATCTGTATTTAAACCATACATTACTATCTATATTCGAACACTACATTTCTATCTGTATTCGAACACTACATTACTATCTGTATTTAAATCATACATTACTATCTGTATTCGAACACTACATTACTATCTGTATTTAAATCATACATTACTATCTGTATTCGAACACTACATTTCTATCTGTATTCGAACACTACATTACTATTTGTATTCTAACACTACATTACTATCTGTATTCGAACACTACATTTCTATCTGTATTCTAACACTACATTACTATCTGTATTCGAACACTACATTTCTATCTGTATTCGAACACTACATTACTATCTGTATTTAGACACTACATTTCTATCTGTATTCAAACAATACAATACTATCTGTATTCAAACAATACATTACTTTCTGTGTTCGAACAAAAGTAAAAAAATATACAAGAACAAATGACAAGAGAAAACAACTCGCTGCAAGGATAATGGGATTAACTCTCGCCTCTGATCTTCAATGCATGAGATACAAACTACAGATCCCTGCTGGGTAATTTCCCCTTGTTTTTCTAATCAGTATGCCTCTAATATTACATTCACTTAATCCTTTTACCATCGGCCTGCAGTGGGGGTGGGTGGGGGGGGTCGTGGGGTGGAACTTTATCATCCTTTTGTGACCTGCCACCCTTTGCTGCCCCCACCCCCTTCCACGGTGACGGGGACTAGTTTTATTAAAATATATTGTCCGCAAGACGATGCTTGAATTGTTGCATGCCATGTTCAAATTATATTTATTATAATGAATGCATAACTGTTGTGATGCCATGTTCAAAGTATATTTATTATAAGGAATGCATAACTGTTGTGATGCCATGTTCAAAGTATATTTATTATAAGGAATGCATAACTGTTGTGATGCCATGTTCAAAGTATATAGAAGCTGGCTGACAATGTTTGCTTGTTAATAGGAAACACAATTACCCCCTATTTTGAAAAGTTTTGTTCATTTATTGGTGAGAGCTTTGTGAACTTTTGTCCTTTGCTTTAACTCACACACATATGGCAACCCATCAGAAAATAATAGTCAAGTAGTTAAGACCTGCCAACTGACTGATACTACTGTTCCAGCAGGCAGCAATAGATGATTCAATGGGTGACTCAATGGATGATTTTGGGTGATTCAGTGGGTGGCTCAATGAATGATTTTGGGTGATTTAATGGAGGACTCAGTGGATGATTTTGGTGATTCAATGTGTCACTAAAGATGACTTTGGGTGATTAAGTGGGTGACTCAATGGATGATTTTGGGTGATTCAATTGGTGACTCAATGGACGATTTTGGGTGATTCAATGGAGGAGTCAGTGGATGATTTTGGTGATTCAATGTATCACTAAAGATGACTTTGAGTGATTTAGTGGATGACTCAATGGATAATTTTGGGTGATTCAGTTGGTGACTCTAAGGATGACTTTGGGTTATTCAATGGGTGACTCAATGGATAATGATTTAACGGGAGTGTTTCTAGAACAACATATGATCTAACGGGAGTGTTTCTAGAACAACATATGATCTAACGGGAGTGTTTCTAGAACAACATATGATCTAACGGGAGTGTTTCTAGAACAACATATGATCTAACGGGAGTGTTTCTAGAACAACATATAATTTAACGGGAGTGTTTCTAGAACAACATATGATAAGACTTATTAGGACAACACTTGATATATACGATATAACTGTACTTAAAAGAGAGACTTGCTTTATTGTACATCGTGCAATGTACAATACTGTACTGACGGTGTACTGTATAAATTATACTCATCGTACACTGTACAATAATGAGCTTACTGTGTTCTGAAAAATGCTGTACTCATCGTACACTGTACAATACTGTAATCATCATACACTGTACAATACTGTACCCAAAATACACAGTTTAATACTGTCTCCACCATAAACTCAGTGTACACTGTACAATACTGTACTGACGATCCACTGTATAATACTGTATTAATTGTACACTGTATTATATTGTACTCGATGCATTATACCGTACTTACTGTAACTGTATTATACTGTACTCACTATACAATGTATAATGATGTACTCAATGAACACTGTACAACACTGTACTGACGATACACTGCACAATACTGCACTCATGATACACTTTATAATACTTACTCATTGTACACTTTATAATACTTACTCATTGTACACTTTATAATACTTACTCATTGTACACTTTATAATACTTACTCATTGTACACTTTATAATACTTACTCATTGTACACTTTATAATACTTACTCATTGTACACTTTATAATACTTACTCATTGTACACTTTATAATACTTACTCATTGTACACTTTATAATACTGTACCCAGCAGTAACGCATCTTTTTATTTCAACTTTTGTTTAGTTTGTATTTTATTGAAATTATAGGTCGGGGTCATCCATAGTATCATTTAGTTTACTACAAACACAATGTTTGCGAGGTGGTGGGGGCGTGGACATGCAATGGTCACGTGACCGACTTTAAATGCAATAACATTTGATTGATACATATAATGTATTTAAATGGGGTTAGGACTGTAACTATCCACATCTGAGTAGAAACAAATAGTTCCGAATGCAACAAATATGTATACATTTAGTCCACAGACACCACACCACCAATTTTGTCTACATACCACCAATTTCGTCTGCATACCACCAATTATGTCTGCATACCCCCAAATATATGCCTGCATCTATTCACTTCATGAACGAGTCAAGTTGCCCTCGGGGTAAATTCAAAATGTGGGGTGGTGAGCTGCACACTTATGTGGAGATCTCTCTTCACACGGTCTCCTCAGACAGTGCCTGGGATCGCCTGACCATCTAAGAATCCACCGGCTTTTTTTTTTTTACGGCGCTGCACTGTTTTCTTCTTCGGCCTGTGGCGACCCAGTAGTTTCCCTTGGGGTAAATGGGACGTAACTCTAGCCTCAAAGTGAAATACGTTTTTCCTTTTAAGACGGAAGTCAAGATTCTTCTTCAAACATTGCATGCGAGACGGCCGGTAAGTTTTTGGTGGAAGATTGTTCCATGTGTGGGGGTCTAGCACCCGTTCTTGTCAGGTCGGTGGGAATCAACTCAGCTGGCGTGTACTACAACTCTAAGTGATAGACTGAACAATACAAAGTAAATAACCACTTGGATAAAGTGGGAGTAACTCTTAAAGGAAACATTTTGAACGGAAGATCAAAGAATTAGTAACTGCCGAGATAAGTGCTAAAGCAAAAACATATTAAATATGTTCTTAGAGAAAAACATATTAAATGAGTACTAAAACTAAAACAAATTAAGGAGGTGCTAAATTATAAACATATTCAATAGCTGCTAAAGCATAAAGATATTAAATAGGTGCTAAAACATAAAGATATTGAATAGGTGCTAAAGCATAAATATATTAAATAGGTGCTAAAGCAGAAAGATATTAAATATGTGTTAAAGCGTAAATGAATTAAATAGGTGCTCAAGCAATGACATTTTATGCTATACCAGAGACATATTAAAAAGGTGCCAAAGCATAAACATGTTAAATAGGTGCTAAAAAGCAAACTTAATGAACTAGTAAAGACCTTGAATTCTTTAGACCGTTGATAAAACGAAATGCTGTGAGCAATAGTGATGTTGAATATTAACAAATAAATTGTAACAGCAATGCAATCAAGCAAAGATAAAGCAAATCTTTTTTTTAAATTAAATTATCTGACTCGTCTAAATTTCTCACATTATATTTTTTTGATTCAAAACCAAGACTTCATTCTGTATTGAATCAAAAGTCGTGAATATCATTAAAAAAATTTAGTTGTAAATTGTGATCTACGTCACATGTGCTAAAACAAACAACAAACAACGACCAACAAACCAACAAACCAACAAAAACAAACAACAAAAAACAAACAACAACAACAACAACCAACAAACCAACAAGCCAGCAAACAACAACCAACAAACAACAAACCAACAAACAACAAACAACAAACCAACAAACAACAAACCAATAAACAACAAACCAATAAACAACAACCAGCAACCAACAAACAACAAACAACAAACAACAATAAAGCAAACAACAAACCAACAAACAACAAACCAACAAACAACAACCCAACAAACAACAAACAACAAACCAACAACCAACAAACAACAAACCTAAAAAAACAACAAACCAACAAACAACAAACCAACAAACAACAAACCAACAAACAATAAACCAACAAACAACAAACCAACAAACAACAAACCAACAAACCAACAAACAACAAACAACAAATCAATAAACAACAAACCAACAAACAACAACCAGCAACCAACAAACAACAAACAACAAACCACAAACCACAAACAACAAACCAACAAACCAACAAACAACAACCAGCAACCAACAAACAACAATAAACAAACAACAAACAACAAACCAACAAACAACAAACAACAAACAACAAACCAACAAACAACAACCAGCAACCAAAAAATAACAAACCACAAACCACAAACAACAAACAACAAACCAACAAACAACAAACTAACAAACGACAAACAACAAACCAATAAACAACACACCAACAAACAACAAATAACAAAACAACAAACCAACAAACAACAAACCAACAAACAACAAACAACAAACAACAAACAACAAACCAAAAACAACAAATCAAAAACAACAAACAACAATCAAACAAACCAACAAACAACAAACCAACAAACAACAAACCAACAAACAACAACTAACAAACAACAAACCAACAAACAACAAACCAACAAACCATGTATTAAGTTGGGTTGTCAGACTAACCATTTTTGTTTGTAGCGTTTCAAAAGTTGAAACAGTCCAACTGTGTCTGGCCAATTATGGTCAAATACTAGTGCTATATTTATTAATTTAATTATTCTATAAGATCATATACATGATTGTGTCAAATAAAAGCCACCAAACCCATAAGTGTTACTTCCATTAAAATATATATTTCTGTTCAATATCCAATTTATGATCTCCTTTGGTGTTTTCCCCAATATAAACATTACAAACATTTTTGGAACTCTACAAGATAATACTTGATGGAATGTGTATCTCATCGAGGATACAATGTCAATTTCACAGCTTTCTTGGTAAACAAGAACAGGTACATGAGTGAGTTATAGGATTTAAGGACACACAAACAAACAAACAGGCCCACACAAACCCACACACGAACGCAAACCCAAACTCCCCACACCCAACCACAAGCACCCCACAAAACCTCACATCCCCGCACAACCCCCCACCCACACAAACCCACACATAGAAAGTGAAACGAAATAAAATCTTAGGAAAAACACTTTATTTTTTAATTGTGAAATTTTTCGATTGAGCTTCTTTATATGAAACTATCTTTGTTTGTCAACTTTATATGAAACTATCTTTGTTTGTCAACTTTATATGAAACTATCTTTGTTTGTCAACTTTATATGAAACTATCTTTGTTTGTCAACTTTATATGAAACTATCTTTGTTTGTCAACTTTATATGAAACTATCTTTGTATGTCAACTTTATATGAAACTATCTTTGTTTGTCAACTTTATATGAAACTATCTTTGTATGTCAACTTTATATGAAACTATCTTTGTTTGTCAACTTTATATGAAACTACCTTTGTTTGTCAACTTTATTTGAAACTATCTTTGTTTGTCAACTTTATATGAAACTATCTTTGTTTGTCAACTTTATATGAAACTATCTTTGTTTGTCAACTTTATATGAAACTATCTTTGTATGTCAACTTATTTGGGTTATTTAAATATAATCTCGGGCAAATAGGGAAAAAAACGTTAGAGCACGGCCATCTTGATTTACTTTGAAATGGTCGCGGTTAAAGAGTAAAGTGATATCAAAATGACCGAAATGTCTAAAGTAATAGTATGACTAGAGGCCCAACAAAATGTGTAGATCTAAAGTTATTGAAAAGCTTTAATTATTTATTTGTATTGTCACGCTTTTCTTTTTTTTTATTTTTTTAAATTTCATGCAGTGTGATCAAACCGTGTCATGTTGTCTCCCCTGAATGCATCTATAGTTATGTCTACATTGCAAGATTTCGCGGCTGTCTTATTAAAACTTCAAAGTTGCTACCACTTAGTACAAAGAGGGACGGATGGTCGGGTAGTAAAGCGTTCGACTGTCGAACTGAGAATTCCTGGTTCGATCTCCTGTCGGACGTATTTATATGTCAGGTCATTGTTCAAGTCCCCCCTTATATCTCCCGTGGTGCCTCCATGACCATTTCACTATAATCTAAGGTGGAGATGAAAGAGGGGCATAATAAAAAAAAAACAGTCCCATTAGGGGCTTATAGGATCTAAAAGATTTCTCGTCCTTACAGGGAGGGACTTCATACACCACTTAGTACTTCAAATTATATTTCTCTGTATCAAGTCTCTACCCCTAAAGTTCTCATCGTGTTGTATGTTTTCAAGCAATCTGTCGCCATTTAATGGTTCGAAACTCTCTTTCTTTACATCTTGTCAGATAGTGACGCCCATGGGTCTAGTGCACTACGTGCACCCACGCTGTGACTCGTCACTGGATCAACTCTAGTCACTTAAGTAAGTCAATTACAAATAAGTTGAAAGTTTTGTTACTTAGTAAATCCACAATGGCGCCGTGTCGCCGATTGAACTTTGACATTAGCCGCTCTCTACACTGTTACTAAAAATAACTATAGTCAGATATGTCCATTGACATTCCTAAATTTTCTTTTTTTTTCTTTTTAGTCGTTAGCCATTAAAAAAATGAAGGACGTTTGTGTGCAATCCCCATGTCTGTCGGTGGTGTGGTGAGTCTGTACAATCCCCATGTCTGTCGGTGGTGTGGTGAGTCTGTACAATCCCCATGTCTGTCGGTGGTGTGGTGAGTCTGTACAATCCCCATGTCTGTCGGTGGTGTGGTGAGTCTGTACAATCCCCATGTCTGCCTCTTTTTCCTCTCTGTGTTCACTTTGAGTTGTTATACCTGAGAGAGTTTCCCCCAACAAAAGATCCAATCTTCTGCACCGTATCAGACATTACCAAGTCAAGCGTCTCATTAGAATAATAATTGATAAGTCAAAATGGGACGAAGAGCGAAATTATATCAAAAAGCAAAACAACATACAACTTGTGCATTCAGTGAATGAATATGTTAAGTGAAATAGTCCATAAACAGCAACACGATCTAAAAATTGTGCATTTAGTAAATGAATATGTTTAGTGACATAGTCCATAAACAGCAACACGATCTAAAAATTGTGCATTCAGTAAATGAATATGTTTAGTGACATAGTCCACAAAGTACCAAACAACTACTCAACATACAGTTGGTGCACTCAGAGAGTGAATACGTTCAGTGTCATAGTACACAGTGTTTTTAAGTTTTCCTAATTGTCCAACTTGGCCCGTAGCTACTGATGAGTGCATGAGTGTCGGTGTGTGTGTGTGTGTGCATGCCAAGAATACTAGGCTAACATTTCCATACATTATAATATCAGTTTCTTTTATTTCTGTAGTAAAATCGTGTAATGAAGTGAGGTGTGGTGGTGGTGGTGGTAGCAAGTCCTGTCAGACCACGCCCTCACTAAGAAAGCCACACCCACTTTTGTATCGTAATGACTTGGATACCAAAAAGTCTAAAACCTAGTCCCATTTTTTTTTGTCCTGTGTCATTAAAACCGGTAAGACGGACGTTTGGTCTGTGGCCCGGAGCCAAACTGAGGGACATCCAGAGCTTCATTAATATACGATGAGGTGGTCGGGGTGTCACTGGGATCTCCATTTCAGGCCAGGCCTCGGTATCTTCATGTCAGTCTCTCTCTGGTGGACTACTCACTCAGGCCTCGTTATCTTCATGTCGGTCCTTTTCTCTTTCTTTCGTTAACTATTCACCGATACAAAGAGCTCATGTTGTGTGGATATACACAGGCCAGTGACTGGTATATACCATGACATAGAGCTCATGTTTTGTGGATATACATAGGCAAGTGACTGGTACATATCATGACATAGTACATGAACAATATTTGCTGGAACACAACAAGAAATAATGTTGCTGCGCACAAAGGCCTTTGATAGAAAAATATATGTTTTGACATAATGCACCAATAAAACTTGTTGCTGCACAGATATCGATAATGGGACTGTGCACACAGCCTATGATGCTGGTATGTGTACCATGACATAGTGCACCCAAAAATATTTGCTGGTGCACAGCATTATATAAGGTTATAAGGTTCTATGTAGATATACTAGATATGGCCGTGTTCCATAGCATACTGCACAATATTTTGCTTATGTACGACAGTAAAAACAAATGGATGTGTACATAGGCAAAGGATGGTGCACGTACTCTGATGCAGTGCACCAATACTATTTATTGGAAATTAGCAGAAATATTACTGTCTGTAAACTGTATTTTAAGGACTAACCGTACTTTGACTCTGTCCTTTAATATCGGTGGTGTTGAGGTTGTCAACCCGATCAGCTGGTACAAATTATAGGTTCATGTCCCACTGGTTCTCATCAATGTGAGCTTCAAAAGTGTACTGTATATTGTACCACACACGTGTACACATCACTAGTGCCCGTCATTAATGTACTTTATATTGTACCACACACGTGTACACATCACTATTGCCCGCATTATACAATCTCTGTAATGACGTGTACCATCAATATAAATGTATATGGCAGGCAGTATACAATCTCTGTATTGACATATAACATCAATATACAAGTGGCATGCAGTATACAATCTCTGTATTGACGTGTACCATCAATATACAGGTATGTGGCAGGCAGTATACAATCTCTGTATTGACATATAACATCAATATACAAGTGGCATGCAGTATACAATCTCTGTATTGACGTGTACCATCAATATACAGGTATGTGGCAGGCAGTATACAATCTCTGTATTGACGTGTACCATCAATATACAGGTATGTGGCAGGCAGTATACAATCTCTGTATTGACGTGTACCATCAATATACAGGTAAGTGGCAGGCAGTATACAAACTCTGTATTGACGTGTACCATCAATATACAGGTATGTGGCAGGCAGTATACAATCTCTGTATTGACGTGTACCATCAATATACAGGTATGTGGCAGGCAGTATACAATCTCTGTATTGACGTGTACCATCAATATACAGGTAAGTGGCAGGCAGTATACAAACTCTGTATTGACGTGTACCATCAATATACAGGTATGTGGCAGGCAGTATACAATCTCTGTATTGACGTGTACCATCAATATACAGGTATGTGGCAGGCAGTATACAATCTCTGTATTGACGTGTACCATCAATATACAGGTAAGTGGCAGGCAGTATACAAACTCTGTATTGACGTGTACCATCAATATACAGGTATGTGGCAGGCAGTATACAATCTCTGTATTGACGTGTACCATCAATATACAGGTATGTGGCAGGCAGTATACAATCTCTGTATTGACGTGTACCATCAATATACAGGTAAGTGGCAGGCAGTATACAAACTCTGTATTGACGTGTACCATCAATATACAGGTATGTGGCAGGCAGTATACAATATTTGAACGTAAGAGACGATGAGACGTCATCCATTGACCTATTTAATTCTAGTCAAGATAACATATTAACTATAAATTATGTAGATGTAAAGTTTGTAATTTCTGCATATTGTAATGCGTTTTATTTGAACCGATATTAATAAAGGTGTCTTAAATATTACATTTCTAAGACTCTCATTGGCTATAAATTTAAACTCTTACATTTTAAGATTCATTTTTAATATCAACAAAGCAATGTTTACTTTTATTGCAATGTATTCAAGAAGAAATATACATACAAAGATATTTTTATAAATTATCATGACTGAAAATATCAGTGTAGGTGCCCATGTATGTAAATAGATTATTTATTTATTGTTACTTACCAACTAATGTAAAGAACTAAGGATACAATTAGTCCAGTATATTGTAATCTCCCACAATTATAATTTTATTAAGAATTATTTTTATAAATATTTGTATGGGCTAAGTTTTTTAGTGGATTTAATAAAAGCTTATTTTAAGAACGTTTTTTTTTAATAAGTTTTTTTACTTAATACTTTTTTTTATTTTAAAAGAATTAAAATTGCTATCACATGTTGCATACTTTAACATAAATGAATTAATTGAGCAAGTATTTATAATAATTAAAGAAATTGTACTATTTTTAACATTGATGCACTGGTGCTATGCGTCATATTTATTTTGAACATTGATGCATTGAGTGTAGTGCCAAGTTTGGTCAATTATCGACATGCATTAGTATATTCATAACTGAGTGTAGTGCCAAGTTTGGTCAATTATCGACATGCATTAGTATGTTCATAACTGAGTGTAGTGCCAAGTTTGGTCAATTATCGACATGCGTTAGTATGTTCATAACTGAGTGTAGTGCCAAGTTTGGTCAATTATCGACATGCATTAATATGTTCATAACTGAGTGTAGTGCCAAGTTTGGTTGTTTTCTGTTCGACAATGTGAATTTCTTAGCTACACAATCAGAGACGGATCTAGACAACTTTGACCCGGGGGGGGGGAACTGTTTTCATTGTTGAAAATTGGTCTTAGAACAAAAAAAATATTTCGATAATTGAATGATGTATTACCTAAACTTGCGGTAACGGGGGGGGGGGGGCATGGCTTTTCTTTTTCTCTCCAGCCACAACAGGAAGACATCGGTTGTAATGGTTGGAAGTACGTCATTACATAACTTTTGGCTGCAGGTGTGACGCAAATGTCCAAGACTCTTCTTTTATTCTTTTGATTTAATCACCAGGGGATGAGATGATCATAAGTACCAGTGGTCAGTGTTTATCCCCTGAGTGACCATCCTACAACGGTATTGTTGACTATAGCCGTAAGCAGTTAACTCCCTTCCTGTCCATATACACTCGCCGAGTCTTAATTGCAATATCTCACCCGTTAGCCTTTGTCCACTCTATGGCCGGTTTCACACCTGGGCAGTAGAGAGCGTCCACTTAATTGTTTCATTATGGGAGGAGGGATGGTATCCCCCCTCCACTTTATATTATAAAGACTCTTGACAGTAATGGCGGCTACTTAGAAATGACCCAAAGAAATGTGCGAAGTTAAAGTTGACTGGTTTCATAGGTCCTCAATCAATTTACTTCTGTATCAATATTGTTACTCCTGGAATTATTTATAGTACAGCAGGTTCAAAGTTCAGAGACAAAATACGACAAACAGAATACATACTCTATAGTTTGAGAAAATTTTGTTTACAGTGGACGATGATGAATGTTAGAATTGGTGAACTTGAATAAGGGAGAGGATAGAGCTATTTTTAACCTGGAAGGGGGGGGGAATTACTGTTACATCACTAATGTGTAAATATTAAAGTCAAGATAACACAGGTTACTCACACAGGTCGGTAAGTACTGACCTCCAACACAGAGTTGACACAACACATTGAACGGAGACAATGGTCTTTGCAGCGCTGACTGTTTATCGAGGTTTGACTGTTTATTCAGGTCAATACAGGTATGATTCTTTCTCTATGCAGGTGTGATTGTTTTTCAATGCAGGTATGGCTATTTGACTATTTCTCTATGCAGGTATGATGGTTTCTCTATTCTGGTATAATTGTTTCTCTATGCATGTACGATTGTTTCTCTGCTAGTATGATTGTTTCTCTCTGCTGGTATGATTGTTTCTGTGCGCAAGTATGACTATTTCTCTATGCAGGCATGATTGTTTCTCTACGCAGGTATGATTGTTTCTCTACGCAGGTATGATTGTTTCTCTGCTAGTATGATTGTTTCTCTCTGCTGGTATGATTGTTTCTGTGCGCAAGTATGACTATTTCTCTACGCAGGTATGATTGTTTCTCTACGCAGGTATGATTGTTTCTCTATGCATGTATGATTGTTTCTCTGCTAGTATGATTGTTTCTCTACGCAGGTATGATTGTTTCATACTGAGTCTGAGGACATCAGTGTCACACTAAAATTACATTAAAAAGAATATTTATGAAACCTGGTCACTGAATGTCTTGAAACTTCAATTATTTCACAGTCTGCCTAGAACATTACAGATAAACATTTCCCTGAATGGCTTAAAAGGTAATCTATTCATTGCTCCAGGGAGTTCAAAGGTTATATGGCTTGAACTATCTCCTCAGTAATTTAGGGAAAGGTAACTCCTTTAAAACATAATCACCATCCTCATCTTTAGCTCTTCCCTCTCCTCACCCCCCCCCCACCATTGGCAGGCCATTGTAGCCAGAGGCAATGTTTTCTTAACAGTCACATACCGATATATGCAGATTAAAAATGTCTACTTTTTAATATGTCGTATACAGCCATACTTGTGGGAAGTTAGTAGAACTATACTGATGTGAAGTTAGTATAACTATACTGATGTGAAATAGTATAACTATACTGATGTGAAGTTAGTATAACTATACTGATGTGAAGTTAGTATAACAATACTGATGTGAAGTAGTATAACTATACTGATGTGAAGTAGTATAACTATACTGATGTGAAGTAGTATAACTATACTGATGTGAAGTAATATAACTATACTGATGTGAAGTAGTATAACTATACTGATGTGAAGTAGTATAACTATACTGATGTGAAGTAGTATAACTATACTGATGTGAAGTAGTATAACTATACTGATGTGAAGTAGTATAACTATACTGATGTGAAGTAATATAACTATACTGATGTGAAGTAATATAACTATACTGATGTGCCCATTAAATTGGTTCTGTCGATGGGCCTAGGGGTTATAAAGGTTTACAAAGTCGACCTGACTTGAGAACACACATATCATGAACAACTAACACATACTTACATTTACAGAACACACATATCATGAACAACAAACACATACTTACATTTACAGAACACACATATCATGAACAACTAACACATACTTACATTTACAGAACACACATATCATGAACAACTAACACATACTTACATTTACAGAACACACATATCATGAACAACTAAGAAATATATAAATTTACAGAACACACATATCATGAACAACTAAGAAATACTTACATTTACAGAACACACATAACATGAACAACTAAGAAATACTTAAATTTACAGAACACAATATCATGAACAACTAACGCATACTTCCATTTACAGAACACACATATCATGAACAACTAACACATACTTACATTTGCAGAACACACATATCATGAACAACTAAGAAATACTTAAATTTACAGAACACACATATCATGAACAACTAACAAATACGTACATTTACAGAACACACATATCATGAACAACTAACACATACTTACATTTACAAGAAAGGAATAGAAAACAAAATGAAAGACTTGAATTCAGTACTTTATAATATTAGCCTGTCAAGAGCGTCTTCACACCAACCTAATATTATAATTTATTTTCTCGTAATTGTTTTTCATTGAGATAGTTCATGTGAATCAGTATAATATTTTCCCACCATTTTAAGTATGAATCCGTATATTATTTTCGGCAACAGCGGAAGGAAAGTGTTCTTTTTTAAAATAATTGATAAACAACAACAAAAAAAAAAAAACAAACAAATTAGCAATGATGATCACAAAAGACCAGCTCTTATTTACGTTAAACTTACTCAAGTAAACGGTTTCTTCATTACTTCTTATCTACTCTGTGCCTCTTCATTTGTGTAATATTTTGGTAATTAGACGTCTCACACTGCTCTTTCCACCATGATTATTATGATTTAAAAAAAAAATTAAGTGTGTAATGATCAATATGTCTATGGTAAAGACTGAACGGACAACATACATTTTAAACTTACACAGTTATGGGGTGGGATATTCAAAGACTTTACTAGGATGAACCGACGATATGTGCGTTATGATTGAAGGGAAATTAAATCAGAAGCAATGTATTTGTATCAGGACAGTGTGAGTTTTTAAATAAAGGCCAAGATGTATAGTAAAATAAAACAATGCCCCCACATTGAGTCCCATTTGAAATAAATAAATGATTAATTAAATAAATGTTTTTTTGTTTGGGAACATTGTAATTATTGTTTTTAAACTGCAGCATTCTAAATTAATTCAGAACAAGTCCATTCTTCCATCCATAGTATTGGTGGGCAAACTTTAAAAATCGCGGACTACACTGGGTTCGTACACTTAACCGGCGTGCCGGACTAAGATCAGTACATTCATTGTACAGACCCTGCAGGACTAGTCCGTACTATTCATTGTACAGACCTTGCAGAACTAGTCCGTACATCCATTGTACAGACCCTGCAGAACTAGTCCGTAATACATTGTAAGACCCTGCAGAACTAGTCCGTACATTCATGTTACAGACCCTGCAGAACTAGTCCGTAAATTCATTGTACAGACCCTGCAGAAACTAGTCCGTACATACATTGTAAGACCCCGCAGAACTAGTCCGTACATTCATTTTACAGACCCTGCAGAACTAGTCCGTAAATTCATTGTACAGACCCTGCAGAACTAGTCCGTAAATCCATTGTACAGACCCTGCAGAACAGTCCGTACATGCATTGTGACCCTGCAGAACTAGTCCGAACATTCATTTTACAGACCATGCAGAACTAGTCAGTACATCCATTGTACTCACCCTGCAGAACTAGTCCGTACATTCATTTTACAGACCCCGCAGAACTAGTCAGTACATTCATTGCTTTTTTTTGACTCCTGCAGAACTATTCATTACATTTTTATGTACAGACCCTACCGAACTTTCCATCCATTGGGTTGTTTTTACATCATCTTTACAGACCCTGCAGAACTAGTCCGTACATTCATTGTACAGACCCTGCAGAACTAGTCCGTACATTCATTGTACAGACCCTGCAGAACTAGTCCGTACATTCATTTTACAGACCCCGCAGAACTAGTCCGTACATTCATTTTACAGACCCTGCAGAACTAGTCCGTACATTCATTTTACAGACCCTGCAGAACTAGTCCGTACATTCATTGTACACACCATGCAGAACTAGTCCGTACATTCATTTTACAGACCCTGCAGAACTAGTCCGTACATTCATTTTACAGACCCTGCAGAAATTGTAGTGACTAGTTGGCGCCAGGCTTGCGGAGCCGAGGAGCCGCTACTTTTTGCTGGAGCCGGATCCGGAGCCGAAAAAATCTGGCGGCTAAACGGCTCCCAAATGTTTTTTTTTTTACAGCAGTTTTTTTTTAGCTTTAAAATTGCAAATTTGTTTGATTGTTTGCCTCCTACAATTTGAAATGTTGTCATTTAACAGCATTTAAATGATAGCGTGCATGCACATCACCACAAGAAATCTTTAATGGGGAATCGTTTTGTGTTCGTTTTAAATCTTGTTTACCCTCCGAAATTTTTTAATGGCATGTTATTTTGTTATTTATAAAGTTAAAACAGTTTTATTTCATAGAATAATTGTATCAATCATTTAAAATAAATTTTTACTACGACGACAAATAGAACGCGTGATTTCGTATTATTATTTGACCGCGAATTTGTTATAGACTAAAAACAAAATGGTCGCTTTCTGTATTTAACAACTATATTATAAACAGAATAGCTGAAATAGAGTAGATAAATTTATAAGGCTGTGGCTATTCGCACCCGGGTCCCAATAAAATCCGATTGTTATTCGGACCCGTGGCAAATATGCATTTTATTAGACGGAACACGAAAAAATAATAATACAGAGTCCGCTTAGTGGAACCTAGACACTGAGTAACGATTATATCATTAGACAATTCAAACAATTATTAAAAAAATAAACAAAAAACAATAATAAAGTATATGTATAGCTAAGCACTGAAATGGTTTTGTTTTTATTACTAAAAACCGACATGCGTATATTTTTCAAGTTCCTGACTATGGGGGTGAACGCGGCAAAATTTGCATAACTTTTTATCAGCGGCATGTTTGCGTGGCGCAATTACAAAAAAATTTGTCTCGTGTGATACTATCTTAATAGGGAGCCGGAGCCGTGCCAGAGCCGGAGCCGGAAAAAATTGGCGGCTCCGCAAGCCTGGTTGGCGCTGTTGTTGTTGGGATCCTGTGACCTGGCTAACTATATCCATCCATGGTGCTTCCACTATCCAATGACCTAGTTAATTAAATACCATAAAAATATAACAGACCTGAACAGTGTTTAGATAAGTCACTAAGTCAGTAGTGGAATTATGGAAGAGATTGCTGTCTCATGACGTAGTGAATTCCTTAAGGGACAGTTTTTGTAGCGACCATCTTTACCCCCCCCCCTCCCCCCCACCATAGCTCAGTGTTCAATAGCTATTGGAACGAAATATTTAATTAACTCTTAAATAAATATACTAGATATCCGAGAGCCTGTTAGGCGACATTCTAATGTATTACTATAAAGTATTTTTTTCCAACCAGGCCAGAGCCTTACATAGGCTGTAAAGCCCAAAGGAAGAAGATTGTTTTCAACAAGGCTGTTCATACATGTCTTGGGTTTGAAATTGTTGATAACATTTGAGTGGGTTAGTGAAGAGCATTTATTTAAGAGACTATTGTACACATTTAATTTATCAACAATACGTAATGATGGAGAGTAACACATTTATATTTTGTGTGTGTATACCGGTCCGGTTTATGAAATTGGAGATGTCTCTCTACCCCCCCCCCCCCAGACACAACATGTTTGCAAGCCACAGGGAGAAATATGGTCACAAGAAGGTTTCGGCACCAGTCTTTTCTCTCTCTCTCTCTCTCTGTAACGGCTCATGTCCCTGGTACTGATCCTATCTGGCTCCTCACAAAGTATTCCGTCCACGAGCTAGACTATATGCCCTGAGGTAACTGTACTTGTGAACTTCTGGACGGCCTGTGTTCCTGATACTGGGTGGGTGTGTCATTGTTCCAGCACCGAACAAAACAAAAGAGAATGTTCAAGATTCTGTGATGATGGTGTTTGTTTGGAAATCTTTGTTTCTAGTCGCGGTCACCTCCCAACCACCACCTTCCCTCTTTCTCTACATTTCTAGACTTAATGAATGTCCATGTCTGGGCAGCTTCCCAAACTTTTCCTGTAATGGAGAAACTTCCGTTGTCTCCCCCCCTCCCCCCTGTGAACACAAGAGCTGACCACTTCATGACCACTTCATTTTCAACAGCCATCGGGTAGGACAACAACAATCTTTATGGAAATCAAAGTTTGTCAAGACAAAGGGTCACAGTGACACACAACAGACGGCCGCGTGTGAGCGAGACACGGACCGGATTTTAGGAGGAGTATCAAGGGGCGTTAACCACTGGCTAAGTCTGGAGAGCCGATTTTCAAATCTGATATCAGGAGATGAACCGGGGAGGGGGAATAATCCATTGTCAGAGAATCACAGACTTATTGAATGTCTTACGTGAAACTGACAACAAATTAATTCTATGTTTTTTTTCCGCTTAAACGTGAGCAGAAAAATAGTCTTACGGTGTTAACTTAATAATGACTTACGTAATACTGATAGTTGGAGATTTCGATATTTTGTTTCATATTTAAGAAGCAACAAATATTATTTTAATTTAATGAATAAAAACACTACATGGGCTGTAGAGAGTAGTGGTGCTACAGGCCAGAACACGACATGGACTGTAGAGAGTAGTGGTGCTACAGGCCAGAACACTACATGGGCAGAAGAGTACGGTGCTACAGGCCAGAACTACATGGTCTGTAGAGAGTAGTGGTGCTACAGCCAGAACACTACATGGTCTGTAGAGAGTAGTGGTGCTACAGGCTATAAACTACATGGGCGGAGAGTAGTGGTGCTACAGGCCAGAACACTACATGGGCTGTGGAGAGTAGTGGTGCTACAGGCCAGAACACGGCATGGGCTGTGAGAGTAGTGGTGCTACAGGCCAGAACACTACATAGACTGTAGAGAGTAGTGGTAGGCCAGAACACGACATGAACTGTAGAGAGTAGTGGTGTTACAGGCCAGAACACTATAAGGGCTGTAGAGAGTAGTGGTGCTACAGACTAGGACACAGAAAAAATTCCCAAGATAAATCTATACTTTGCAGCTCTTGATACCTTTTTAAAATCAACACGTTGAAGATTTCAGCATGAAAATGCCAAGTGCATACTTTTGTTATTTATGTCCTATTTACAACATATGATGTACATAAAATAAAGCTGAGTAAATACTGAATGATTGACCAATCCATCTCCATTTCCTTATGCTCTATGTAATTTTGGACACATTCGTCTGATCCACGAGTTATGTACAATGGTTTACTTCCCTTGATGCTCATCATCAGGGTGTTCGCAGTCTCACTTTTGCTAAGTAAGGACATGACGTCTGTCTGGGAGGGGAGGGGAGCGACTGAAAGGATAGGTGTGGCTCTGCAGGCCAGGAGGCGCTGAACAAAATGTACTATGAATAGTCAAACTAGCAGAAGGTGTCGTTTTGGTAAGATGGCGGACTGGCGGGTCCCTCCCTCACCAGTTTTAGGCGGTTCTGGCGATCTCATGATTTTGAATTATTATAGATGATTTATTCTCTATCAGGAAAAACAAGCACTGATCCTTGGGGAGAGGGTGTGCCATTCTTCTGCTTCTGCAAACTAGGCGACATCTAAGGGCCTTCACTGCTAAGGGGGCCCATTTAAGCCCTGGTCAAGGGCTCCAGGTCAACATTTGTGTTCATCATAAGGAGCAATGTGTTCAGGTGGATTAAAGACCCAGATACAATCAAAACGTTTTTTTCAAATATTCTTCTCCATCTTATCCAGACACCTCCATCTGGCCTCCCATCTGACATATCTCCATGTACATACCTCCATCTTATCCCGACATACCTCCATCTGACATACTCCATCTTATCTCGACATACCTCCATCTGACATACCTCCATTTTCAAATATTATAACGGCAGCCTTGCGTCTAAGGACCCCAATTAACATTAGACAAGGGCCCCTAAATGTAGCCTTGCCCAGGGACCCCAATTAATATTAGACAGGGCCCCTAAATGTAGCCTTGCCTAGGGACCCCAATTAACATTAGACAAGGGCCCCTAAATGTGGCCATGCCCAGGGACCCCAATTAACATTAGACAAGGCCCCTAAATGTAGCCTTAACATTAGACAAGGGCCCCTAAATGTAGCCTTGCCCAGGGACCCCATAACATTAGACAAGGGCGCCTAAATGTAGCTTTGCCCAGGACCCCAATTTGCCGCAGGGCCCAGGGGGACCCCACGGAAAGTGGCGCTGATAAGGGCCCAATTAACATTAGACAAGGGCGCCTAAATGTAGCCTTGCCCAGGGGACCCCAATAACGGCCCTGACGCTAAATTTATCCAGTGAGAACATTATTCTTCATAAAATTTCGATTCATCATTTCTGCAGGTTGGGACGATTGAGTAGAAATATTGGCAGTCGATTGGAACGGCCGTCCAAAGCTGACCCGTGGTTTGGGGCTTAGGAGAGTCGAGCACTTATTGTGCAGTTTCATACTGGGCACTACCCTATTGGTGCGTACTTTGGGAGGTTGAGGCTCAATGTTGATTCCCTTTTCCTCCGCTGCAGAGCAGTTGAGTGGACCGTGCAACAGGCTCTATTTGAGCACCGCGATTTGGCGGACCAGTAGGTGGATCAGTCTGGTAGGTGGATCAGTCTGGTAGGTGGATCAGTCTGGTAGGTGGATCAGTCTGGTAGGTGGGTCAGTCTGGTAGGTGGATCAGTCTGGTAGGTGGGTCAGTCTGGTAGGTGGGTCAGTCTGGTAGGTGGATCAGTCTGGTAGGTGGGTCAGTCTGGTAGGTGGGTCAGTCTGGTAGGTGGATCAGTCTGGTAGGTGGATCAGTCTGGTAGGTGGATCAGTCTGGTAGGCTGCTCTCCACTGGCCTATATGGCAGTTCCTTTATGCTAATTAACTCAGGGGGTTTGATTCCACGGGCTTTAAGACAATCTCAGCCAGCAGTTAAACTGAGAGTTCAAAGAGAGAGGAAGACAGAGAGAGAGAGAGAGAGAGAGAGAGAGAGAGAGAGAGAGAGAGAGAGAGAGAGAGAGAGAGAGAGAGGTGTATTGGGGTATTTGAGTAGTCAACATACAATGTAACAAAGACACTAGTCAGTTTGCAAAACTCATGGAAGCAAGACAACACGTAACAGACTTGGAGTGAAGCCATTCATAGCTAGGATATCGTCTAGTAAAACACTGACAAAGACCTTCACTTGGATTAATTTGTAGTAAATCTGGTGCTTTGATGGCCCACAACAGTTACTTTGCCCCCAACCCCCGACCCCGCCCTGCTGTTACAGTTGTTACTGCCTGCCTCAGTTATGTTACTGCCCGCCTCAGTTATGTTACTGAATGCCTCTTAATTATTGTTTTTATGTGTTAAACACAACTCGGAAGAACCAACCGAGCGAGTTACATTGTTAATATAACGATTTATGTCCTCAATAATTCAATAAATGAAATATCACTCTGCCTTTACTCTGACAAACCAAATATTCTAAGCCTCCTTCTCTCAACTCTACTCTCGACTCTCAACTACCTCTTCTCAATAACTACTTTCCTTCTCTCAGCTCTACTCTCTACTCTCAACTACCTCTTCTTATTAACTACTTTCCTTCTCTTAACTCTACCCTCTACTCTCAACTACCTCTTCTTATTAACTACTTTCCTTCTCTTAACTCTACCCTCTACTCTCAACTACCTCTTCTTATTAACTGCTTTCCTTCTCTCAACTCTACTCTCTACTCTCAACTACCTCTTCGCAATAACTACTTTCCTTCTCTCACCTCTACTCTCTACTCTCAACTACCTCTTCTCAATAACTACTTTCCTTCTCTCAACTCAACTCTTAGCTACCTAAACTGCTTTTCTTAACTCTTTTTCTAAACTCTGTCTAAACTCCAGCCGTATTTATTCTCATAACGTTCGCACCTTAATTACTCTAATTACGACACAATCTATTTCCATATTGTCCTTTCTATTCTATCCACTCTGACGGTCTTCACCTAATTCTCATTGACTGTCGGACGTCACCCCCGCTCTACTTCTTTGGTGTTTTACTAGTCTATTGTTTTCTCCCCACCAAGTCTTCCGTCAATTGGTCTACCATTGCTGGTTTTTATCCTACTCGCGATATATCTGTTAACTAGTATCTATTATCTAGTATCTATTATTTTTATCTCACAATATCAAAGGGAATATATCCGGTCTGTAGATCCTAGCAACTGCACTCTTAAAATCTACCAAACAATGACGAGTGTTGATTGAAGCATTAAACTGATTGAATGCACTCATTTTAAAATGGGTCTATACTGCCATCTGGATAAAGGTAAACTAGATTCATACATATGTCAATGTCTGGATACAGGTAACTTAGATTCATCCAGAAGTCAATTTCTGGATACAGGTAAACTAGGTTTATCCAGATGTCAATGTTTGGATACAGGTAAACTAGATTCATCCAGATGTCAATGTCGGGATACAGGTAAACTAGATTCATCCAGATGTCAATGTCTGGATACAGGTAAACTAGATTCATCCAGATGTCAATGTCGGGATACAGGTAAACTAGATTTATCCAGATGTCAATGTCGGGATACAGGTAAACTAGATTCATCCAGATGTCAATGTCGGGATACAGGTAAACTAGATTTATCCAGATGTCAATGTCGGGATACAGGTAAACTAGATTCATCCAGATGTCAATGTCGGGATACAGGTAAACTAGATTCATCCAGATGTCAATGTCGGGATACAGGTAAACTAGATTCATCCAGATGTCAATGTCGGGATACAGGTAAACTAGATTTATCCAGATGTCAATGTCGGGATACAGGTAAACTAGATTCATCCAGATGTCAATGTCGGGATACAGGTAAACTAGATTTATCCAGATGTCAATGTTTGGATACATGTAAACTAGATTCATCCAGATGTCAATGTCGGGATACAGATAAACTAGATTCATCCAGATGTCAATGTCGGGATACAGGTAAACTAGATTCATCCAGATGTCAATGTCTGGATACAGGTAAACTAGATTCATACATATGTCAATGTCTGGATACAGGTAAACTAGATTCATCCAGCTGTCAATTTCGGGATACAGGTAAACTAGATTCATCCAGATGTCAATGTCTGGATAAGGTAAACTAGATTCATCCAGATGTCAATGTCGGAATACAGGTAAACTAGATTCATCCAGATGTCAATGTCGGAATACAGGTAAACTAGATTTATCCAGATGTCAATGTTTGGATACAGGTAAACTAGATTTATCCAGATGTTAATGTTTGGATACAGGTAAACTAGATTTATCCAGATGTCAATGTTTGGATACGGGTAAACTAGATTCACCCAGATGTCAATGTCTGGATACAGGTAAACTAGATTCATACATATGTCAATGTCTGGATACAGGTAAACTAGATTCATCCAGATGTCAATGTCGGGATACAGGTAAACTAGATTTATCCAGATGTCAATGTCGGGATACAGGTAAACTAGATTCATCCAGATGTCAATGTCGGGATACAGGTAAACTAGATTTATCCAGATGTCAATGTCGGGATACAGGTAAACTAGATTCATCCAGATGTCAATGTCTGGATACAGGTAAACTAGATTCATCCAGATGTCAATGTCTGGATACAGGTAAACTAGATTCATCCAGATGTCAATGTCGGAATACAGGTAAACTAGATTCATCCAGATGTCAATGTCTGGATACAGGTAAACTAGATTCATCCAGCTGTCAATGTCGGGATACAGGTAAACTAGATTCATCCAGATGTCAATGTCTGGATAAGGTAAACTAGATTCATCCAGATGTCAATGTCGGAATACAGGTAAACTAGATTTATCCAGATGTCAATGTTTGGATACAGGTAAACTAGATTTATCCAGATGTCAATGTTTGGATACAGGTAAACTAGATTTATCCAGATGTCAATGTTTGGATACGGGTAAACTAGATTCACCCAGATGTCAATGTCTGGATACAGGTAAACTAGATTCATACATATGTCAATGTCTGGATACAGGTAACTTAGATTCATCCAGAAGTCAATTTCTGGATACAGGTAAACTAGATTCATCAAGATGTCAATTTCTGGATACAGGTAAACTAGATTCATCAAGATGTCAATGTCTGGATACAGGTAAACTAGATTCATCAAGATGTCAATGTCTGGATACAGGTAAACTAGATTCATCCAGATGTCAATGTCGGTATAGTTAAAACTTAGTATCGGTATTATTTGAATTTTCTCTACCTGCATTGGATTTGGCTGACATTCATTGAATGTACAACAGGTATAAGGAAAACATTAATAACAGACAATGTTGACATGGACTACCATCATACATTGGTCATGGGGTGAACAAGTGACAACCAAGTGACAACTTCTTCAATCTAAAGAATCACGATGCATTGATTTCTCTCTACTTTGGCCAATGAGATAAGTTTCTCATTCAAAGAAATCCACGCAAATTAAGAGAACGGTGCAGGGGGCAACCATTGCTTACATGTAACCTACCAACATTGTACTTCTACTGCACTGTCTCAAACAGCTGGAGGCTTACACTGTCTCACCACATTGAGACAACCACATCTTTTTTGTCTCCCCTAGAGAACCAAAAAAAAATCAGATTCAGACTTTTTTTTTTCGGGGTGTAATTTCAGGGGGGGGAGCCACAAGTCAGCGTGTTCAGCCATGTGGAACAAGCAGCACTGACACATGAATCAATGATACAGGTACATCAGCAGCAACCATAATATTTTGTCATTCGCCGACTGATGTAGATAATTATGACTAAGTAGAGAATGTTGGGATCCCCTCAGTAATCACAGACTGGATGTATGTGGCAGTGGCCAGCAGTAAGAAACTCAAGTACTTCACAACACAATTATCCCTTTTTGCCAGTCAGTTTCACAAGTTAGATAATTCTACCAGTTTGTTGAATAACTCAATCTAATATTGATTTTTTTACGGAACTATTATAATATAAAAAAAATTACATTAGTTTTGTTATTATATATTTTTTAAAAATCATAAAGTCAACGAATGTACAATATTGAAACTTTTGTAACATTGCTAGATGCATCATACTAGACCGAGAGACAACTCTACCCTTATTGGCAATTTTACTTATTTTAAATTTAATGTTAATTTATTAACACGATCTGCCATTGAGACAATTTGTTCAATCTTCTATCAATCTTTGAAATTTTCACAACAATTATTTTCCTTTCTCTTTGTTCTAACAAAGTTCACCATGCAATCTGATATCAAAGGTGCATCTCCCGAATGACCCCCCCGCCGACCTATTTGTACAATAAGAGAATGTGTTCAGGTGGATTAAAGACGCCAGATACAATCACAACTTTTTTTTATAACGTGTAACTCTTCTCCATCTTATCCAGACATACCTCCATCTGACGTACCTCCATCTGACATACCTCCATCTGACATACCTTCATCTGACATACCTCCATCTGACATACCTCCATCTGACATACCTCCATCTGACATACCTTCATCTGACATACCTTCATCTGACATACGTCCATCTGACATACCTCCATCTGACATACCTTCATCCGATATACCTCCAACTTATTGCGACATACATACATCTTATTCTGACATACATACATCTTATCCCGACATACCTCCATCTTAATCCGATATACCTCACCTGTGAGAAATACAGAGTGGAACAATTTGTAATGTATCATCGATAGCACATTGTGAGTTGAGTCTATTGCGGTGACATCACATCAGCCATTCTGATTTAGTTTTTAATTGTACTGAAGTTTTTCGGTGGAAAGTAACATTAGAATTTACGAGAGTTGGTTTTTTATTGTTTTTACTCTTTACTATTGAAGAAAGTCTAGATAAACTATAACACCATAGTCAAGATACTGATTAGGTAAATTAGAATGATCTAGATGTAATTTATGAACACCCTAGTCTAAATACAGTTTAGGTAAACTAGATTCATCCATTCATTCATCAATAAGCAGGCTTGCGGAGCCGCCATATTTTTTCCGGCTCCGGCTCCCACAAATTTGACGGCTCCGGCTCGGCTCCGGCTCCCTATTAAGATAGTATCACACGAGACAAAATTTTTTTATAATTGCGCCACGCAAACATGCTGCTGGTAAAAAGTTATACAAATGTTGCCGCGTTCACCCCCATAGTCAGGAACTTGAAAAATATACGCATTGTCAGTTTTACTTCAAAGCAAACCATTTCTGTGCATCCAGAATCATATTATTTTCGACCGAGGTTTCACTAGTCGCCATTTTCATAAGTAATAAAAAGTTATTTCAATGACCAAATAAGCAAATAGTAAAATGATACATTATTTAAAATATTTTAAAGACTTCAGTATTTATATTTATTATTTATAAATTCGAAGTGACTATTCGGACCCGCATATTTGCCACGGGTCCGACTAACAATAGGACTTTATTGGGACCCGGGTCTGAATAGCCACAGCCTTATAAATTTATCTACTCTATTTCAGCTATTCTGTTTATAATAAAATTGTTAAATAGGTAGAAAGCGACCATTTTGTTTTTAGTCTATTACAACTTCGCGGTCAAATAATACACGAAATGACGGGTTCTATTTGTCGTCATAGTAAAAATTTATTTTTAAATGATTGATACAATTATTCTATGAAATAAAACTGTTTTAACTTTATATATAACAAAATAACATGCCATTAAAAATTTCGGAGGATAAACAAGGTTTAAAACGAACACAAAACGATTCCCCATTAAAGATTTCTTGTGGTGATGTGCGTGCACGTTATCATTTAAATGCTGTTACTGTTGTGGCGTTCGTAATACATGACATTTCAAATTGTAGGAGGCAAACAATCAAACAAATTTGGAAATTTAAAGCTAAAAAAAAAATTCTGCTGTAAAAAAAAACATTTGGGAGTCGCGGAGCCGCCAGATTTTTTCGGCTCCGGCTCCGGCTCCAGCAAAATGTAGCGGCTCCACGGCTCCTCGGCTCCGGCCTGGCTCCGCAAGCCTGCAATAAAGTATATACATCTACATTACATTCATGTAAATGAGTTCAGGTAAACAAGATTCACCCATATTTCATTTATGAACACCCTAGCAAACATACCAACAAACCCAACTTAAAATTACTATTTATTTCTATCGACTAGTACAACCACTAGACTATCGCCACACCTATTAGTTCCACGGCCAGGTACAGTGTCACCACAACATTTAAACAGTAACAGATAATGTTAAGTTAGTTCTCAATTGAAATAGTACTTTCTCTGTAATTATGATTATTTTATTTGGACTTATCCCCCGGGGGGCTCTAGAACACGTTGGTTACAGTGTTAGGGAAGTTGAGCTGGTCCCAAATATTATGTGTGGGTGGGGAAGGCTCTGTGTGGGTGGGGCTCAGTTACTGAAGCTAATCACTTGCTACTGACATAAATGGCACCTCGTTAGTTGGTCGTTTTTGTATAACAAGTCGCTTCTATGTCGGCCCCCGGGGGGCTGGATAGACTCCCCGTCTTACAGAAACTATTCTGCTCTAGAGGTTGGCGTGAGTTTGGCGCTGAAGGGTGACAAGAACCTCTGGGGGCCCCAGGGCTTGAGAGAGTGTAGCGTAGAGTCTCCGGCCAGCAACAGTCGGTGAACACCTAATTGGGCGAAGTTCCCCAAGATGGCGCAGGCAGCTCCCTTGAATAAGGACACCAGTAATCTGGTGACGTACTGAATGAAGAACAGAAAGAGTTGGAACGAAAATAGGAATAAAAAAAAAACTGTTCCAAATATCTGGCATTTTAATTAAGGTATCGCTTGGGTTGTAATTAAAGAAATTATAAGAAGCAAGGAGATGGTGTCGTGGATAGATTGGCCCCTGGCGTCAACTCGTGGTGGCTGAAGATTGCAGAAGAGAAGAGGAGAGGAAGAGTGATAAAGATTGCAATATCAGAGATAGAAGGAGGGAGATGGGGGAGGAAGGAATAGGGAGAGAGAGGAGGGGTGGAGTGGAGAGGGAGTGGTAAGGGAGAGAGAGAGAGAGAGTGAGAAGGGTGGAGGGGGCGATGAGGGAATGAGATGCCGGAGGTATCATGAGACGATGGTGAGGCGTGTGCCTTTCTAAACGAGGGCCCCGTGACACTGTCCCCGGGCCGCCTAATGAGTGGGCAGGTCCAGGGACGGGGGCTCTGTCTGTTAGTCTCAGCAGCACAAGGAAAAAAAACACAAATCATCATTCTAGCCGGTCTCTTTTTTCAGTTGGGATCTGTAGCTATGATATACAGACAATAGAGAACCATGGAGGTATTATTTAATAAACTTTGACAGACAACAGAGAACTATGGAGGTGTTATTTACAACAGAGAACTTTAGAGGTATTATTTAATAAACGTTGTCAGACAGATGATATCGGTCAGACACAGTCAGTGGTGTTAATTTTTATGACCCGGAATATGTTCCAAGACAGAAAGATAAAAGCATAAAATGTCCAAGAATACACATTATGTGCCAATGTTTCTACATACTGTACAGTTTAAATTAAATGTCATGGTTACACCAAATATTATCCACCAAACAGTTTCAATGAATGTCATGGTTACACCAGATATTACCCACCAAACAGTTTCAATCAATGTCATTGTTACACCAAATATTATCCACCAAACAGTTTCAATCAATGTCATACAACAAGGTGTGCAATTCAAATACAGTAAGCAGGGGTTAACAGAAGAAAAGAAATAGTCACACTGATACCGACATTGATAAATAAAATCAATAAAACAAACAAAAGATTGTGGTCCACAACATGAAAACTTCATTCGATTATCAGATCTTTATAATGGGAAAAATAAAAAAAAATAGACGTACTGATTGAAAAAACATAAATTTGTCTAAAAACGAAAGTAAGTTTAACTACTCTTTATTTTGTGGGTTTTGTTGACATAACAACTCTTTATTTTGTGGTTTTTATTGACTTAACAACTCTTTATTTTGTGGTTTTTGTTGACATAACAACTCTTTATTTGTGGTTTTTGTTGACATAACAACTCTTTATTTTATGGTTTTTGTTGACATAACAACTCTTTATTTTGTGGTTTTGTTGACATAACAACTCTTTACTTTGTGGGTTTTTCGACATAACAACTCTTTATTTTGTGGTTTTTGTTGACATCTTTATTTTGTGGTTTTGTTGACATAGCAACTCTTTATTTTGTGGTTTTTGTTGATAACAACTCTTTATTTTATGGTTTTTGTTGACATAACAACTCTTTATTTTGTGGTTTTTGTTGACATAACAACTCTTTACTTTGTGGTTTTTTTGACATAACAACTCTTTATTTTGTGGTTTTTGTTGACATAACTCTTTATTTTGTGGTTTTTGTTGACATAGCAACTCTTATTTTGTGGGTTTTTGACATTACAACTTTTATTTGTGGATGGACATTTTTATTTTGTTTTTTGTTGACATAACAACTCTTTATTTTGTGGGTTTTGTTGACATAACAACTCTTTATTTTGTGGTTTTTGTTGACATAACAACTCTTTATTTTGTGGTTTTGTTGACATAACAACTCTTTATTTTGTGGTTTTTGTTGACATAACAACTCTTTATTTTGTGGTTTTTGTTGAAATAAATTTAGTAAATTTAAAATACCAACAATATTTCTCTATTAAAAATACTTCGCTTTATTATTAATAAAAAATAAAAAAAATTGGTATTGTTTGCAAACTAAAAAAACTTTTGTAATATTTCAAAACTTAATAATAACTGTAATGATTAAAAAAATGAGCAAAAGTTTTGTTCAAACTAACTAACATTTTCATAATATTTAAAAAAAAACAACAAACTTTTGGACTTAATCTACTTGTTTTGTCCATATTTTGTTCACCACTGTCTGTAAACATTTCAAATCCATTAGAGATTGACACATTTAAGTCTGACACTGTACCAACTCAGTCCACAAAGTAGCGTCATCCGCCAACCACCCCCGGTGCCCGCCCCTGCACGCGACCACTGAGCCCACAGCCATCTTTGGCATTTCAGTTCCAATTAACAGATTAAAAACTCCGCGGTTTCGTCATCTGTAGCAGACGAGAAAATTGGCATTTCTACAGTTGCAGCCTTCGCCCGACCTTCCACTACGTCATCGGCCGCTAATAACGAGCTTTTATGATTTGGGTCTTCCATTCCTAGACGAGTACCTGATTTCATGGTCTCTGTCGCTCACTCGACCGTATTGTGGGGATAGAGTCTGGTGGGGTAGTGGTGAGGGAAGACAGCCGTCGGTGTTGTTCAGGTTTCAAGTTTACAAAAAAAAAAATAATGCTTGCGGCTTTAGTTTTATTTTTTCAAAGTTTAGAACTAAATCCTGCCATTGTTTATAATTGAGATTTATTTTCCCTTGGAACAAAAACAGGTATAATTTCTGACCCCTGCCGACTGACTTCTGTTTAGATTTGTTTTTAAAAGTTATGACAGGCTAATTATTATCAGACAAGTCAGTTTGTGTGCCATTGTGTTTATGTGTGTGTGTGTGTTGAACTGACTAATTGTACTCGAGACTTAAAGCTCTAAATAAAATGATCTTAGAATGAAAATAGCGATCCGTTTTTTTTTCCTCAGTGCAAATCTTTAAAAAAATATAATTTCTATATAATACAAAATTACGTATGAAAAGTAACTTTTAAATGGTCAAATTTTAAACAAATCTTTAAATAGTTATGGGGAATATTTAATTTTAAACAAAACTTTAAACAGTTATTGGAATATTTAAATTTTAAACAAATCTTTAAACAGTTATTGGAATATTTAAACTTTAAACAAATCTTTAAACAGTTATTGGAATATTTAAATTTTAAACAAATCTTTAAACAGTTATTGGAATATTTAAATTTTAAACAAATCTTTAAATACTTATGTGGAATATTTAAACTTTAAACAAATCTTTAAACAGTTATTGGAATATTTAAATTTTAAACAAAACTTTAAACAGTTATTGGAATATTTAAATTTTAAACACAACTTTAAATACTTATGTGGAATATTTAAATTTTAAACAAATCTTTAAATACTTATGTGGAATATTTAAATTTTAAACAAATCTTTAAATACTTATGTGGAATATTTAAATTTTAAACAAATCTTTAAATACTTATGTGGAATATTTAAATTTTAAACACAACTTTAAATACTTATGTGGAATATTTAAATTTTAAACAAATCTTTAAATACTTATGTGGAATATTTAAATTTTAAACAAAACTTTAAATACTTATGTGGAATATTTAAATTTTAAACAAATCTTTAAATACTTATGTGGAATATTTAAATTTTAAACAAATCTTTAAATACTTATGTGGAATATTTAAATTTTAAACAAATCTTTAAATACTTATGTGGAATATTTAAATTTTAAACAAAACTTTAAATACTTATGTGGAATATTTAAATTTTAAACACATCTTTAAATACTTATGTGGAATATTTAAATTTTAAACAAAACTTTAAATACTTATGTGGAATATTTAAATTTTAAACAAAACTTTAAATACTTATGGCCTTTATGGGGAATATTGAAGCAATTATCCCAAATGGCGGCTGTATCTGTACAATTGATTTTAAAGGTTTTCTAGAACATTTAATAGAAATTCCGTTTTGTTTGCTATAAATTACCAACATTCATTTGCTAGAGATCTTAGTGTACCAGGAACACATTATTTGTGTACCATGAACACATTATTTGTGTACTATGACCATATTAGTTGGGTACCATGAAAATATTATTTGTATACTATGAAAAGATTATTTGTGTACTATGAAAAGATTACGCTGGAAAACAAAAAATAATTTATCGTGGCTTTCTTGGTACCCATCATCTAATCATACTCAATTTACACACGCTGATTTCGAATATGCAAACCATTTGTCTCTATCAGCCTCCAATTTTAAGAAATCCGCAATCTTAATTTTTTTATTATAGTTATAATACTCCAATATGTATAAAAATGAAATTTTTAAACCATATATTCTCTTTTGCAGTTAATGTAAACAATATTAAACACAAGCTTGAAATCAGTTCTAACTAATAAAATTATATGTAAAAAATATATTCCATCTAAAGGCAAATGCATGTGTAAAATGTTTAAAATGTTCATGGTTTGAATTTCTTGGCTGTGGACTTCCGCTTGTACTGAGTACTTGGCAAGTCGCGTTGTAGAGTCCAACAGTAGTCAGCTAACATCGCTGCACTCCACCGGCCCTGATAGCGTGACTCCATCACAGAAATGTCCTGGTGGAAGCGTTCGCCATGTTCATCGCTTACTGCGCCTAGGTTTTCTGGGAAGAAGTCTAGATGTGAATCGAGTAAATAAATTTTCAGAGACATATTGCATCCCAGGTGTTTGTAGGCACTAATGCATTTCTTTACAACTGTTTCATAGTCGACAGACTTCTTATTTCCAAGAAAATTGGTTACGACTGACTTGAATGCCACCCACGCATCTTTTTCAGGATGACTTAAAGTGTTTTGAAAGTCTTCATCGGCCATGATTTTTCTTATTTGTGGACCTATGAAAATACCTTCCTTGACTTTAGCATAACTGAGCTCTGGAAACTTGTTGCATAGGTATATAAATGCATCCGATTTGCTGTCTAATGCCTTGACAAAGTTCTTCATCAGTCCTAATTTTATATGAAGCGGTGGCATGAGAATTTTGTCACGATCAACCAACGGTTGATGAAGAACGTTTTTGTTTCCTGGTTGCATTCTGTCTCTGATCGACCAATTCTTTTTTGTATAGTGGTGCTTCTTATCTCGGCTGTCCCATTCGCATATGAAGCACATGTACTTCGTGTACCCTGTCTGCATTCCCATCAAAATAGTTATTACTTTTAGATCGCCGCAGATATTCTAGTTGTACACGCGATAACGTATTGTTTCCAACAGTTCCGACATGTTTTCATATGTCTCTTTCATGTTGGCAGAATATCCAACTGGTACTGAATCTTATTTGTTTCCATTGTGCAACAATACTGCTTTTAAGCTAGTCTTTGACGAGTCAATGAACAGTCGCCAATCTTCAACAATGTGTTCGACACCAAGACTTCTCATAAGGCCGTAAACATCTGTGCAGTGGCAAATACTGCCACATCAAAGTATTGAACAAGCTGTTTATGCCTGTGACGAAAGTTTGCTGTAGCTGTACCTGGTGCAAGCAAATTAAATTCATTTAACCGTGAACCAAGAAGTTCAGCTTGGCCTTTTGTTAGCGCCAGATCTCGCATAAGGTCGCAAAGTTCAGCATAATTCATCAAATGAATTCCTTCTCCGGCAGCTTTGTAGTCAGGGTCTGAGTCATCGGCACAAGATGGAACATCTCTTTCTTCATCCTTCTCTTCGTCTATTGTGTATTCTACAGGCGATTGTGGTACTGGACAAATGACAGGATCGTGTGGAATTGGTTTTGAAACTGATGGAACGTTTGGGTAATTGACAGTTGTACGAGTTTTATAACAAATTCCATTGATGTTTGCCAAACAAAAATAACAATCTGTGGAGTGATTGCTTTGCTCACGCCATATCATAGGAACTCCGAATGCCATGTGGTTATTTTTCTTTGCCTTCCTCATCCAACCATGCAAGTTGCATGAACATGTCGAACAGATGAACTGTGGTGCTCACGACTTACCACAATCCACCTTTGAGTCAAAATAAAGTTGATAAGCTTTCTTTAGTAACGGCGTGAAAGTCTTCTGATGAGACTTGTTTGTGAAAAAGCCGCACACATAGCAAAACAGATCCGGTGAATTTACCCATACTCTGGTCGCCATATTTTAAACAACTTGCAATTGCCACATTCACTGCTCCTTTTATGAAGTCTGAAACTGCAACGTAATCAAATTCTAAGACAATGCGCAATTCATAACACAACTGCAAATCAACACTCACCCTACAAACATCTGACATCATCAGAAAAAAAAGAACATTGCCAATATACGTATATAATTACGAGGTATGTGTGTTTGTGAACATGTGTGTACGCGCAGGTGCGTGCGTTAGTGTGCATAAAATTATGCTGTCAGCAGTCTATTCCTGTTTGGGCGCATACAAAACTTTGTTCGGCAATATCTTAATAATTTGAGCTGATAGAGCAAAATGATTTACAGATTCAAAATCAGCATCAAAAACTGATTCCGAAAACGTTAATGACATATAAGAAATCCAAAACTTGTTTATCAGTGTTATTTGTGCCATTGTTATGGTGGGAACAATTCGCCTTTAGGCTATCATTTACGCAAAATTGTGACATTTTCTTTTAGTCTTACACAGACATCTAAGTACACACAGATCTAAGCACACAGACATCTAAGTGCACAGACATCTAAGTGCACAGACATCGAGGGAGAGAGACAGAGAGAGAGAGAGAGAGAGAGAGAGAGAGAGAGAGAGGGAGAGAGAGAGAGAGAGAGAGAGAGAGAGTACAAATGTTTCGGACAAAGAAGGGGGAAGTACTACCAACCAATCAAGACAGAGCAGGAAACCCGAAGATTTGGTCTATGAGCCCCGGGCAGTACAGAGAATGAGAGAAAGGTTGAGTACAGAGAATGAGAGAAAGGTTGAGTACAGAGAATGAGAGAAAGGTTGAGTACAGAGAATGAGAGAAAGGTTGAGTACAGAGAATGAGAGAAAGGTTGAGTACAGAGAATGAGAGAAAGGTTGAGTACAGAGAATGAGAGAAAGGTTGAGTACAGAGAATGAGAGAAAGGTTGAGTACGGAGAATAAGAGAAAGGTTGGGTACGGAGAATGAGAGAAAGGTTGGGTACAGAGAATGAGAGAAAGGTTGAGTACAGAGAATGAGAGAAAGGTTGAGTACAGAGAATGAGAGAAAGGTTGGGTACAGAGAATGAGAGAAAGGTTGGGT
Organism: Bulinus truncatus; assembly: GCA_021962125.1. NCBI lineage: Eukaryota > Metazoa > Mollusca > Gastropoda > Planorbidae > Bulinus > Bulinus truncatus. Next base: position 223,295 of record JAGDYQ010000426.1, on the reverse strand, counting down.
ACAGAGAATGAGAGAAAGGTTGAGTACAGAGAATGAGAGAAAGGTTGAGTACAGAGAATGAGAGAAAGGTTGAGTACAGAGAATGAGAGAAAGGTTGAGTACAGAGAATGAGAGAAAGGTTGAGTACAGAGAATGAGAGAAAGGTTGAGTACAGAGAATGAGAGAAAGGTTGAGTACAGAGAATGAGAGAAAGGTTGAGTACAGAGAATGAGAGAAAGGTTGAGTACAGAGAATGAGAGAAAGGTTGAGTACAGAGAATGAGAGAAAGGTTGAGTACAGAGAATGAGAGAAAGGTTGAGTACAGAGAATGAGAGAAAGGTTGAGTACAGAGAATGAGAGAAAGGTTGAGTACGGAGAATGAGAGAAAGGTTGAGTACGGAGAATGAGAGAAAGGTTGAGTACGGAGAATGAGAGAAAGGTTGAGTACGGAGAATGAGAGAAAGGTTGAGTACGGAGAATGAGAGAAAGGTTGAGTACGGAGAATGAGAGAAAGGTTGAGTACGGAGAATGAGAGAAAGGTTGAGTACGGAGAATGAGAGAAAGGTTGAGTACGGAAAATGAGAGAAAGGTTGAGTACGGAGAATGAGAGAAAGGTTGAGTACGGAGAATGAGAGAAAGGTTGAGTACGGAGAATGAGAGAAAGGTTGAGTACGGAGAATGAGAGAAAGGTTGAGTACAGAGAATGAGAGAAAGGTTGGGTACGGAGAATGAGAGAAAGGTTGGGTACGGAGAATGAGAGAAAGGTTGGGTACAGAGAATGAGAGAAAGGTTGGGTACAGAGAATGAGAGAAAGGTTGGGTACAGAGAATGAGAGAAAGGTTGGGTACAGAGAATGAGAGAAAGGTTGGGTACAGAGAATGAGAGAAAGGTTGGGTACAGAGAATGAGAGAAAGGTTGGGTACAGAGAATGAGAGAAAGGCTGAGTACAGAGAATGAGAGAAAGGTTGGGTACAGAGAATGAGAGAAAGGCTGAGTACAGAGAATGAGAGAAAGGCTGGGTACAGAGAATGAGAGAAAGGTTGAGTACAGAGAATGAGAGAAAGGTTGAGTACAGAAAATGAGAGAAAGGTTGAGTCTGTAATTGCTTTTGTCTTGGATACTCCGTGGAGTGCTGCCCCTTAGTGTGTTTGTTTCTTTTTGTAGTGCCGTACAAATAAATTGTAAGATACTCTTTACTTTCATTTTACGTCTTACAGCATACCTACATTACATAGGTCTTACAGCATACTTACAGTAAATAGGTCTAGTACAGCATACTTACAGTACATAGGTCTAGTACAGCATACTTACAGTACATAGGTCTAGTACAGCATACTTACATTACATAGGTCCAGTACAAAATACCTACATTATATCGGTCTGGAGTACCGTCCCTGACATCTGACATCCCTCTGACCAACAGTCCCTGACATCTGGCATCCCTCTGACCAACAGTAAATGACTACTGGCGTCCCTCTGACCAACAGTACCTGACATCTGGCGTCCCTCTGACCAACAGTCCCTGACATCTGGCATCCCTCTGACCAACAGTAAATGACTACTGGCGTCCCTCTGACCAACAGTCCCTGACATCTGGCATCCCTCTGACCAACAGTAAATGACTACTGGCGTCCCTCTGACCAACAGTCCCTGACATCTGACATCCCTCTGACCAACAGTCCCTGACATCTGGCATCCCTCTGACCAACAGTAAATGACTACTGGCGTCCCTCTGACCAACAGTACCTGACATCTGGCATCCCTCTGACCAACAGTACCTGACATCTGGCATCCCTCTGACCAACAGTACCTGACATCTGGCATCCCTCTGACCAACAGTCCCTGACATCTGGCATCCTCTGACCAACAGTACCTGACATCTGGCATCCCTCTGACAACAGTAAATGACTACTGGCGTCCCTCGGACCAACAGTACTTGACATTTGGCATCCGTCTGACCAACAGTAAATGACTACTGGCGTCCCTCTGACCAACAGTACCTGACCAACACATCACAATGTTCAGATTGTTCTTACTTCCATGTCAAGTATACATACACCCCAATGGCCTGAATACATACACCCCAATGGCCTGAATACATACACCCCAACGGTCTGAATACATACACCCCAACGGCCTGAATACATACACCCCAACGGCCTGAATACATACACCCCAACGGCCTGAATACATACACCCTAATGGCCTGAATTCATAAACTCTGCTACTGGTCTAAATCCTGAAATAGTTTAATAAATGTTTTTAATTTACTAGATTTTAAATGTGGCCGAATTGAATAAAAGTTGACATTAAATTTCATTACAATTATTTCGTGATTAATATTTTTAATGCAGCATTATCATATAATCAAAAATGGCGAAAGTAGTGAACTGAAACAGGATGGGGTCACGCGCTCTGTTTTATTCAATATTCTGTGTGTCAGACGTCAAAAATAATAACGAATCTGTTATGGACACATCAAGAGTGCACATAGTGTGATAGTGTGATAGTGTGATTGTGTAATAGTGTGATAGTGTGTTTATAATTGGAAGGTTCTATTAGCTAACAAATCCATTTTGATAAACGCAGAGTAAACGCAATTTTCTGCTTTATTGTGTCTTCATTTCCTTGTAAATAAAATTTGACTTGGTACAATATATTAACAAGACAATTTCTTAAATATAAATTGATATATATGATTTTTACACTATAACTCATTTTTGACTTAATAACTATTGGAACCAAACCAATCAATTAAGGTACTTTAACATCTATTGGAACCCAGTGCTTCGATAAATGCACTTTAAAATCTATTGGAACAATATACTTCAATCAATATACTTTAACACAGATAGTTTATTATGGCTAGGCCAGTGGTCGGCAATGTGCGGCTCCAGAGCAGCATATGGCTCTTTGACTCTTAAGTGCGGCTCGGGCACAAATACCCACGGAAGGCGCAAGTATGAAATTTAGTTTTATTTAGTGTAATAAAAGTTTACTAAACAAGCTCCCAATTTTAAAAAAAAATAGTTGTAATGTTCATAATTGGCTCTTCGGCTAATATAATTTTAAGTTGTCCGACCACTGGGCTAGGCTAACTAAGCAATCCACTGCTCCCACACCGGTATAAGGCTAACTAAGCAATCCACTGCTCCCACACCCGGTATAAGGCTAACTAAGCAATCCACTGCTCCCACACCGGTATAAGGCTAACTAAGCAATCCACTGCTCCCACACCCGGTATAAGGCTAACTAAGCAATCCACTGCTTGCACACCCGGTATAAGGCTAACTAAGCAATCCACTGCTCCCCCACCCGGTATAAGGCTAACTAAGCAATCCACTGCTCCCACACCCGGTATAAGGCTAACTAAGCAATCCACTGCTCCCACACCCGGTATAAGGCTAACTAAGCAATCCACTGCTCCCACACCCGGTATAAGGCTAACTAAGCAATCCACTGCTCCCCATCCGGTATAAGGCTAACTAAGCAATCCACTGCTCCCACACCGGTATAAGGCTAACTAAGCAATCCACTGCTCCCCATCCGGTATAAGGCTAACTAAGCAATCCACTGCTCCCACACCGATATAAGGCTAACTAAGCAATCCACTGCTCCCCATCCGGTATAAGGCTAACTAAGCAATCCACTGCTCCCACACCCGGTATAAGGCCAACTAAGCAATCCACTGCTCCCACACCCGGTATAAGGCTAACTAAGCAATCCACTGCTCCCCCACCCGGTATAAGGCTAACTAAGCAATCCACTGCTCCCACACCCGGTATAAGGCCCCAACTAAGCAATCCACTGCTCCCCCACCCGGTATAAGGCTAACTAAGCAATCCACTGCTCCCACACCCGGTATAAGGCTAACTAAGCAATCCACTGCTCCCCATCCGGTATAAGGCTAACTAAGCAATCCACTGCTCCCACACCCGGTATAAGGCTAACTAAGCAATCCACTGCTCCCACACCCGGTATAAGGCTAACTAAGCAATCCACTGCTCCCACACCCGGTATAAGGCTAACTAAGCAATCCACTGCTCCCACACCCGGTATAAGGCTAACTAAGCAATCCACTGCTCCCCCACCCGGTATAAGGCTAACTAAGCAATCCACTGCTCCCACACCCGGTATAAGGCTAACTAAGCAATCCACTGCTCCCACACCCGGTATAAGGCTAACTAAGCAATCCACTGCTCCCCATCCGGTATAAGGCTAACTAAGCAATCCACTGCTCCCCATCCGGTATAAGGCTAACTAAGCAATCCACTGCTCCCCATCCGGTATAAGGCTAACTAGCAATGAGAATAAAAAAGGTGCAGGACTTATTTTAACACAATTGTTATTTTTTAAAACTATAACACAATAATTTGATCAATCATTGGGTCAGCGATAGAAATCTTACCACCAGGGGGCCACCGATGGCCTAGGAAAATTCTAATCGGCCTTCGACATGATTATCTGAAATTGTTTTCGTAATTAATATTTCATGAAACTTTTCTCTGCCTCATGTAGCGTCAAAACAGGTTGGATGTTGAGAAAAACATTGTTTCATTGATTAAATTTTAACTCACATAGAAAAAAAAAATCTATCAAAGTTTGTAATGACCTTAGAATATAAATTGTACAGAAAGCGAAACGATTTTTAAAAAGTTTTCTTATGATGACTAAAAACAAGATACCATTTTTGCTATTTCCTAGTTAATAGTGCCGCACCTAGATATTGATACGATATAATAATACCATAGATATACACTATAATAATACCATAGATATACACTATAAAAATACCATAGATATACACTATAATAATACCATAGATATACACTATAATAATACAATAGATATACACTATAATAATACCATAGATATACACTATAATAATACCATAGATATACACTATAATAATACCATAGATATACACTATAATAATACCATAGATATACACTATAATAATACCATAGATATACACTATAATAATACCATAGATATACACTATAATAATATCATTGATACACACTATAATAATACCATAGATATATATCATATATGATAATAGCGGTCTGGGTTCTGCGTTAAATCGAAAGCAGAAATCAAGAATTCAAAAATGGCGTCTTGCCCGCGAATCGATTCAATAAATGTTTTTTTTTTAAATCTACAGTTTTGAATAGTTTCTGTTGTTTTCAAATATGAAACTCAAAGATCAAAATGTGAAATAATTCCATTTATTATAATTTTTTTTCTACAACATATTGCATTTTAAATTTTAATAAAATCATGAAAAAATCGAAACCAATAATAACCTAGCCTACCGATCAATCCAAAGGGCATATAACTCTATACAAAGGTTTTGCAGGGTACGGCTAGTCTATAAATAATACACAAAATTGATGGTTTAACAGAAAAAAACAATTTAAATTGATATTACACATTTTGTACAATTTATCTTATCTTTTCTATTTCAAAAAATGGTATTGATTGGTCTACCACAACTTCGTCACCTTACTAATAAAATTTTCAAAATAATTTTAAATGTAGACAGATTATAACGTTGAATATATCAGTCTATACATATACTGGACATAGGCAAGTAACAATTGTAAATAATGAATGTAAATAATGAATGTTATATTTCCACCTTTGGAGATGGCGTTATAGTCAGTGGATGTATTTTTCTGCTTGTTCTAGTTCCGGTAGCTAGGAATTGTCCAAACTTTGTTTTTTTCTTGGATCTAAATCCATTTATTGGATAGTCCTGTCTCAACTGGATCGGGAATTGTTTTTATATTTTTAAATTTCAAAAAAAAATTGTCGTCGGCGGAGAATGGAAGAAATAATGAATAATTAGTTTTACGTTCATTTATGAAGAGAAAATGAACAATTTCCCAGATTTCCGTGAAGTTTCCCCCATAGCCTGCAGTCCAACCAACAGCATGAGATCATTGGATGGTCGTGTGGCGAAGTCTCGTTAGTTCTCACATAGTTCTCGCGGGCCACGTGACTCCACGGACAACTCCCCCTTCTTTGAGTTTTTTTCTCTCCTATCATTTTTTTTTTTGTTTCGTTTCTATTAATTCACCCAAGTTCTTTTTTTTACTTGCGAATTTTTTTCCCTCAAATTCCCAGGTCGGATTACTCTCTATCAGTGAATGAACAGTTGTGGCCGGGTGACACTCGCCCCATTGTTACCCGTTCCCCCTTGTCGGTACGCCCCTGTTCATCGTTTAGCCACGGGATTTTCACCTTTTTTTAAAGTCTGCAGCTCGGCAATTATTTTTTTATTATTATAATTTTTTTATCAAAGTAAACCTCTTCAGGTCACTTGTAGATGAATTGTCTCTGTAGTGACTTCCCCAAAATGTCTGGCTGGTCCACAAACTTTGATTTAAAACTGTCACCTTGTGTCTTACGATTTCTTAGAATGGAAAACGGATTGGAAGTGAATGTAAAATAACCTGCGGTAACAACAGTCTGATTAGACAAATCTCGACTTCCTATTGATGTGACCTTGCTTCCCATTGATGTGAACATAATTCCTATTCCAATGAGAACAGAAACCACACATGAACAGAAAAAGTTCACAAACAAATATAAACATGAAAAGAATTAAAGGATCAGGTGAAAATCAATGTCTGTATTTTTAATTCACATTGTCAAAAATTTATCTCAATAAATCCACGAAGATGATAAAGAAGAGAGGAAAGAAATCTGGCATAAGACAAAGGTTAATGATAACATTTTAGAATAAAAACAAAATGATTCTGTTGTATCAAACTCATTCATAATGATTGGCTGATTTTTGAAAAGAAAAGTGTGTGAAGTAAAAAAGGAGCTTAGATAAATTTCTGTCGTGAAATACAGTCACAATATAACCATGGGTACTTTCTGTCGTTAAATACAGTCACTATGTAATGAATTTGAGTCGTGCCCTGACCACACTCTATGTTGTCTGTTATCAATATACTAGACTTTTGTGAATATATGACCACATTACAACACTCTATGTTGTATATTATGACAATAAATGACCACACCACCACACCGTGTGTTTTTGAAATGACTACTTTACCACACCGTGTATTTTGAAATGACTACTACCACACCGTGTGTTTTGAAATGACTACACTACCACACAGTGTGTTTTGAAATGACTACACTACCACACCGTGTGTTTTGAAATGACTACACTACCACACAGTGTGTTTTGAAATGACTACACTACCACACATGTGTTTTGAAATGACTACACTAGTTTGACCTGGTAAAAAAATGAGAATTAAAGAGAGTGGGCTTTCTATATGTAAATACAAATTATTGAAAAAAGTAATTAGCTTTGAAATTTTTCTAGGAATTTAATCAATTGACTCGGAAATTAAAAACAAAAAAGTATTGGTATCGATAATACAAAGTGATCTTTATTTTTTTATTAGAGATCAAGAGATATAACTGATGTACACAATTTACATCCACCAGACAAACACAGTTAGATAAAAACGTATGAGAAAAAATAAATTAAGTTTTATCCCACATAAAATTTTATAGCTAATCATTGTAAGATGGATATGTTTACCAATAAATCACTTGTCTGAAATGATATGTTGAATTGTTTATAGTAAAGAGATGTCCACAGTATAGAGATGTCTACAGTATAGAGATGTGTTCTGTATAGAGATGTCTACAGTAAAGAGATGTCTACAGTATAGAGATGTGTACAGTATAGAGATGTCTACAGTATAGAGATGTGTTCTGTATAGAGATGTCTACAGTATAGAGATGTGTTCTGTATAGAGATGTGTACAGTATAGAGATGTCTGCAGTATAGAGATGTGTTCTGTATAGAGATGTCTACAGTAAAGAGATGTCTACAGTATAGAGATGTGTACAGTATAGAGATGTCTACAGTAAAGAGATGTGTTCTGTGTAGAGATGTCTAACAGTATAGAGATGTCTACAGTATAGAGATGTCTACAGTAAAAGAGATCTGTACAGTATAAAGATGTCTACCTGAGTATAGAGATTCTACAGTATAGAGATGTGTTCTGTATAGAGATGTCTACAGTAAAGAGATGTGTACAGTATAGAGATGTGTACAGTATAGAGATGTCTACAGTATAGAGATGTGTTCTGTATACAGATGTCTACAGTATAGAGATGTCTACAGTATAGAGATGTCTACAGTATAGAGATGTCTACAGTATAGAGATGTCTACAGTATAGAGATGTCTACAGTAAAGAGAGAAAAGTTTTATTTCTTCGCCACCGACAGAACCAACAAGCCATGAGCGATGGTCTGAATGAAACTGAGACATGGGTCGCTGGTGGGGGCGGGGTGGAAGGGGTGTAAATGAATCAGCGATGTAGATAAATATTATCTTTATATTCTTAAACGGGGAAGGGGGTAGGTTGGAAATAATGTGGGAGCAAAAGATCTTACAAGCAATCATGACATGACAAGCAGGTACACAAAAAAAAAGAATGTCAGATTTGTACAGAAACCAGTGATCTGGATTCCCCCCCTTCTCCTTCAGCGTTGTACTCCAATGTTCCAGTTCCTATGGAGTATGGAATCAGGAAATGTTTAAATGTTCAGATGTGGGCGTTTAGCCAGAGAAATGTTCATAGGGTTGAAGTTTTAAACTAGGTGTAAATAATAACACTGATTCCTGGAGTCGACACTTTAGGGAGTCGGAACAATCCCAGAGTCTGCCCCCACAGGTCACGTGTCTGTCCCGTGCCATGAAGGGCCAATGTTTACCCTGGATAATGCATGCACCGGGTCGGTAGCACGGGGGGGGAGGGGGTAAGCCAGGACTCCCAGATTTTTAGTGTCAGAAGTTGAAACCAAACATGGGAATGGGGTAGTTTGGCGGAATCTGCAGGAGAACAAGCTTTGTAGTGTAGTTTGAAGGTAGGCACTAGGGTGGCAACTGTTTAACGAAATAAAGTAGGCTTGGTACTTTGGAGTGTCAGATGTCATCAGTTGCATTGTAATATCAAGTGACTAAAGTTTACTGCAATATGTGTCTGTACTTAAAAACTGCGCCCTAAGTAACCATTACATCCATATACTAATCAACAATAGCTGTCAACACTAAGTACATCCATTACATCCATATACTAATCAACAATAGTTGTCAACACTAAGTACATCCATATACTAATCCAACAATAGTTGTCAACACTAAGTACATCCATTACATCCATATACTAATCAACAATAGTTGTCAACACTAAGTACATCCATTAGACATGTTATCGAACAATTGATGTGTTCATTTATTCCTACTCTCCTTTTAAATATTTCTTTAAATCTATTTTAGTCTTTTCATTTATTTAACCGTTAACTAGTCTGTCATCTAAACTGAAAGTATGAATTTTATGATCGATTCCATTAGACCGAATCTCTGGTGTTATTTGGAGGGGACATTACCGTAGATGGACATTACCGTAGATGGACATTACCGTAGATGGACATTACCGTAGATGGACATTACCGTAGATGAACACTACCGTCAGTTGTTTTATGTGTGTGCTTTGGTTGATACAGTTACTTGGAGTGAATATCATTGTTCATTTTAATTATGTTAACTGGCATATGGGCTATTTAATTATGTTCACTGGCATATCATCTATTTAACTATATTAAATGAAATATCAACTATTTAAATATGTTAACTAGCATATCGACTGTTTGATTATGTTAACTGGCATTTGGACTATTTTAGTATTGTTAAAAAAAGCCATACTCTACAACTGTTCTAGCATTTACAAAAGACAAACACCTAAACTATAAATGTGACAATTTAAAACAGTAGTCGATTCTGTATCTAATTATAAAGGTAATGAAATGAGGCCACAATGACGTCATTGCTCTGCCAACAAATTTAGAAGGATAGAGAAAGAGAGAGAGAGAGAGAGAGAGAGAGAGAGAGAGAGAGAGAGAGAGAGAGAGAGAGAGAGAGAGAGAGAGAGAGATATTTCTCTGGGTGAATGCTACCAGTCAACAGCTGCTAACATTTGCCCGGAAGTTAGAAGTTTGTGGAATCGAGATTTATGGGAACGAATTCAGTAAAAACAAAACAGACCAAGACAAAAGTCTGTTTGAACAGAGGCAGACTAGAAGTTGACTAGACATTTCCACTGACCAGACTTCAGACAGCGAACCCCACCCTCCCCCCCATCCCCCAGAAAATTGACATCTAGCAGTTGTTGAGATGATAGCCATTGGTTTCTTTTGTATCCTGTAACTGTCACTTAATTGGTTTTGATAATTCAAAAAATTAAATTGCCATTAAAAAGAGACTACTAAAATGTGGCACTATCCCAACAAATTGTTGTCTGCTGTGTGAGTCTCGTTAAACATTGATGTAGAATGACTTCCATATATCTATATAATACTGTACTTTAATTGATAATTATCATTATTTAGCTCCCTGTACCACCCTGTTTATCCTTGGCTGTAACCATAGCTATATAACTGTCTAATTTGAAAATACATTAAAAATGAAGAAGTCGAACTAAAGATGAGAATTAGATGCGAACATTTCTCTTATAAATTTGTAATGTTTGATTGGAAGAGAAAAAAAACGCGTCAATCAATGTGAGAAAATGACGTCATCCAAAATGAAACTAAATTTTGATTGAACCAAGTAACTAAACATTTATTAGAGATAATAAACTGCCAAGAGTGTATTTGTTGAGGAATAATATAAGAGTATTTAACTGTTATTTAAGACTGGAGAGAGGTGTGAACGAATCAATACTAAAAACGATGGAACGGAAAATCACGTAAATAAATGTATCAGAGTGTGCAAGAATTAGTCAAACAAAGATTATGGACAGTTGCGATGTTATGACTCGATTAAAACATGATGTGGGTGATTGATTATCATTAGCCTCACATTTCGATGTCCATCTTTGCAATCATTATTCAATACATATAATATTTCTAATCATGCAAGGGCAAACTAACATCGGCTTTACCTTCCCTTTTTCGGGAACCTATGTGAACCCCTCCCATTTGAAATTTTAAGAAATAATAGTCAAACCTATAATATATAATATAACTTGCCATACCATATTTATGGCACCGCGCTGCCCCGCCGCCGCCGCGGGCCCCGGCGCCCTCCGGCATATGTAATATGCCCCCGCCCCGCCGCTAATATATTATATATTTAAATAATATTATACTAATAATAATAATATTACCCCTATAGCCGCCTACACTATATATTTACCCCCTTCTTCCCCCCTTTATATGCCCCGCCGGCCGCCGCCCGCCTTTATAATAACCCTACCCTTTATATACTATATTATAATCTATTAAAAACATATATAATAATTATTTATTATTATAAATCATAACTTAATAATAATTTCATATTCATTAATATTCATTCTTTCTATACTTAAAATTTGTATTTAATTTCATTACATTCTAATTTGGGAACGATCAGGTGAAATAAAGATCATTTTGGGGTAGTCTTCAGTTAATATAATCTGCACATCCTCAGGTTCTTAATCTCAGGTTGGTATGAAGGAAAGATGTATGATACAACATGCAAGTTTTCCAACGTGAAGCAATGAATCCAAGACAAGGGATTATTTTGGAACATGTTCTCCTTGTCCTGGCCCGTGTATGTGGTTCATGTCAAACATGGTGCCTGGTGCTATGTCTGCTCATACACAGACTTGTTGCACGCAATAAACACCACACAGACCACAGACCAGAACTGCCAGCCGACACCACCGGGGTATGTGCTTTGCTGAAATCAGTGGGTCTCACATAATTGCTCTTAGTGTCACCACCTGACAAAATTACGGAAACTTCAAAACGTTGGCTATCAACTTGTTATAATGACTTGACTATCAACTTATTTTGTTCATTCGTATTTTTAAAAAAATGTTTTTATTTTGTTTTTAATTAATTAATTTGATTTGTCAGATTGTACTTGAAATGATTAAATTAAAAATAAACAACAAGCACAGCTTGAGAATCACTGTACAGGTTCTGCGCAAGGAGGGAGCTGTGGAGGTGGGGGGAGGGGGCAAACATTGAGTTTGACAAGTGAGAAGATATCCATGTCAGTTGTGGGTGGAGTTCACAATAGATGGAATCTAATGGACTGCATCCATCAGCTTAATAAATCTATTCTCCTTCAGTACATAGTAGGTACATTAGGGTGGTGCTTAGAAATGAACTTTCAAACATCTCTGCTCTCACCCCTATTTTTGTTCATTTATATATAGAAACTCTTAAAATAAAATATTAAGGTATTCAGTTCATGTTTACTGGTAGCTCAATGGCGTCAAAGTTTAGGAGTATTGGACCGTGATGAAAATACATAGTGTACTGCACTGTTGTTGTGTGTATAACACTGTATAATATTAATTAAAGTTATGTGGATTGTCCTACACTGCTGTACTAAGCATATAAAACATGTAAATAGGCCTGAAATTTAAAACAGTAGTCGATTTAATTTAATACACAGCAGGCCTAGTAAGCCTAGACAAAGAAACTATTAGCAACACAGTATAGGCCTACCTACACCACCTAGAAACTATTGGCAACATGCCAAGCTGATTATCCTTTGGTTGTGCATTGGGATGGAAAGTTGATTCCGGATCTCACTAATAAAGAACGCATCGACAGACTTCCTGTAATTGTTTCTGGGAAAGGAGCATCACATTTGTTAAATGTTGCGAAACTGCCTTCCGGAACTGGTGCTGCACAGGCCGGAGCTGTCTTTCAAGCTCTGCAAGACTGGGGTGTTAGTGACAAGATCAGAGGCATGTGCTTTGATACTACTAGTTCCAACACTGGTCGGATTAGTGGTACTGCATCCTGCTGGAGCAAAAACTTCAGCTAGGTCTTCTATCACTTGCTTGCAGACATCACATTATGGAACTGATTCTGGGTGCAGTATTCCAAGTCTGTCTAGGTGCCACTTCATCTCCTGAGGTTCTGCTATTTAAATGCTTCAAGGATCATTGGCAGTTCATTGACAGAGCAAACTATGAAACATCACTGACACATTCAGATGTGACTACTTCGCTAGAAGATCTGCGCAACTCTCTGATTGAATTTGCTCAGAAGCATATTCAAGAGCAGCAGCCAAGAGATGATTATCGAGAGTTCTTGGAACTTGCTCTGCTATTTCTTGGGGTTGTGTCTGAAAGAGGAGTGCACTTCATTGCTCCTGGAGCAATGCACCATGCTCGCTGGATGTCGAAGGTTCTGTACAGCCTGAAGATATGGATGTTCAAAGGGCATTTCAGACTGACAACCAAGGAAGAGAGAGGTCTTCAAGAGCTGTGCATCTTTATTGTACGTGTCTACATGAGAGCCTGGTTCACGGCTAATCTGGCAGCCGCTGCTCCATACAATGATATGCTGTTGCTCAAATCAATTCTCAGCTACTCTGGAACCAACAGAGCTGTTTCCAGTGCTGCATCCAACAAGTTTTCAAAGCAACTCTGGGACCTGTCCCCTGAATTGGTTGGGTTGGCATTCTTTGATGATCAGGTATCGGCGGAAACAAAAAGACTAATGGTAAATTCCATGAATCAAAGCGGTAATGAGGAGCCAGAGGACATCAAGCCAATCTCTGTTGATTTGGAATCCTTCAACAACAGGAGGCTCGACACTTCGCGTCGCCAAAGTCTAAGAGATACTTTGACATGATGGAGCTTCCAGACTGGATTCCTGGATGCTGACCCAGATGAGTGGACCAACCATGAAGATTATCGGAGATCTTTGGAGACCGTTCGGCAGATTTAGGTTGTCAACGACCATGCTGATAGTGGTGTAGCATTGATTCAAGAGTACAGTGGAATCCTCACCAGAGATGAGGAGCAACTTCAGTTTCTGCTGCAGACTGTTCAACAGCATCGACAATCCTATCCTAATAAATACACAATGTCAAAATGACTTCTTATCGGACTGATAACATTGAACTATAATTACAGGTAGAATATTGTTGATGCAGGATTGTTTGTGCTTGTTTAATAATTCATTCTACTGTTTAATGTTGTGTTTGAGAAACTATCTTTGATTAAAAAAGCCAAAAATTCCAAAAGCGTGATCTGTTTACTTGTTGAACGTGGCTTACCTAAACTTTGGCTTCATTGAGCTACCTCTAAATATTAAGATATCAGCACCAATTTTTTCTAGATGTTTCTACATCCAAAGGAACAATTTAAAGGGGTGAGACTTAAAGAAATCAAGGTTTTAATTTTTAGTGGTTCCTAAGCACCACCCCCTAAGGTACATAGGACTATCAGTACATAGTAGGTACATGGGACTGTCAGTACACAGTAGGTACATGGACATATCAGTACATAGTAGGTTACATGGGACTGTCAGTACATAGTAGGTACATGGAACTATCAGTACTTAGTAGGTACATGGGACTATCAGTACATAGTAGGTACATGGGACTATCAGTACATAGTAGGTACATGGGACTATCAGTACTTAGTAGGTACATTGGACTATCAGTACATAGTAGGTACATGGAACTATCAGTACATAGTAGGTACATGGGACTATCAGTACATAGTAGGTACATGGGACTATCAGTACATAGTAGGTACATGGGACTATCAGTACTTAGTAGGTACATTGGACTATCAGTACATAGTAGGTACATGGAACTATCAGTACATAGTAGGTACATGGGACTGTCAGTACATAGTAGGTACATGGGACTGTCAGTACATAGTAGGTACATGGAACTATCAGTACTTAGTAGGTACATGAGACTATCAGTACATAGTAGGTACATGGGACTGTCAGTACATAGTAGGTACATGAAACTATCAGTACATAGTAGGTACATGGGACTAATGTATACATGGTAATACAAAGGTTCGTTGTAGTTATATTGCATATAATCCACCATTATATGTAACCATGGTTACCACCAACTTGATTCCTGAATACACTTTACATTTTCTGGATGTAGAAACTTAACTTTAATCTTGTATAATATAGGCGACCTATTTTCTTTAGTAGTATACAATACAAGAATGAAACAATAGAGCCCTTCACATACGGTTCTGGGGTAGGGATGTCTCGTGAAGATGGAGATAGGTGGGGGTGGAAAGGTGGCGTATCCACGGAAGCGGAGGGGGCGGGGTCGGGAAGAAGAGGCGAGTCGCGAGCCTGTTGGCATTTTAATCAGACGACCTAGTTATATACTCCATCCCATGCACCCCCCCACCCGCGATTGTTACTTTGTGAGGGTGGGCAGGGGGAGAGGAGTAGAGTCTCAGAGATATACATTTTAATGAATTGTTAGTAAAAACAGTAAAAAAATAATTAGAGGCGGGTGTCATATGGAACCTCAAAACCCGGGAAGTGCAACTAGTTGAGAATTTAAACTGTGTGTTAAAGACATATACCTGCATGTTCGATGTATCTGAAATACACATTATTCCATAAATAAATATAAGTCTGAACTTCTGTATGTCTTTTAGTTTATCTGTATAAACACGTATTTGTTTACTAAATACTGTGTGTCCATGTGTTTTATTCATCTTACTAGTTGCGTGAGAATTTCAAATATTTACGTTGATACCATAAAACTCCATAGCGAAAGGTTTTTGTCTAAAAATTCTATTTGTTTAAAACTTATCCAAGCGATTGCGAGATGTAAATAAAATCAAATGAAACATTTTTTATGGAAATAAAAAACATTTTTTAATCATACAATCGATAAAAAATCGACAATACAATTAAAACAAACAGATACTTTTATAACTACCAGACAAACAATTAAATTTATAACTATCAGACAAACAATTACTTTTATAACTATCAGACAAACAATTACTTTTATAACTATCAGACAAACATTTACTTTTATAACTATCAGACAAACAATTACATTTATAACTATCAGACAAACAATTACTTTTATAACTATCAGACAAACATTTACTTTTATAACTATCAGACAAACAATTACTTTTATAACTATCAGACAAACAATTACTTTTATAACTATCAGACAAACAATTACTTTTATAATTATCAGACAAACATTTACTTTTATAACTATCAGACAAACATTTACTTTTATAACTATCAGACAAACATTTACTTTTATAACTATCAGACAAACAATTACTTTTATAACTATCAGACAAACAATTACATTTCTGACAGTTTAACCCAATACGCTGTATGAGTTGATGGGTACAACGTGAAATGTAGATTGTTTCTTAGTAAGCCCCATCCCTGTAGTTGTATCTGGTAGAAAAATTAAAAATGTTACAAATTTCATGCGTACTTTTTGTTATTTTATACAATTCCGAGGTATTTAGTAAATACTAGCTGTACCCTGCAAAACCTTTGCATAGAGTTATATGCCCTATGGTTTGATTAGGAGGCTAGGTTATTTTTTGGTTTCGGACAGATCCGATTTTTTCATGATTTTTATTACTATTGTTCACATTTGACAATTTTAAACTGCAATACTATTGTATTAATTCTTTACTTTCGATTTAACGCAGAACCCACACCGCTATTATTTATATAGATAATGCATTTAATGATGACATTATAATAAACCCACAATTCAGCATGTTAACTGTTAAGAAAGTATAATGCATATGATTTACCTACAGTTGAACATGTTAAGAAAGTATAATGTATATGATTTACCTACAGTTCAACATGTTAAGAAAGTATAATGTATATGATTTACCTACAGTTCAACATGTTAAGAAAGTATAATGTATATGATTTACTACAGTTCAACATGTTAAGAAAGTATAATGTATATGATTTACCTACAGTTCAACATGTTAAGAAAGTATAATGTATATGATTCCAGGTATGAAGAAAGTAGTATGCTTATAGTCTCTCGTGCCGAATGTATTTTTTTCAATCCAAGTTTTGTTTGCTATGCTCTTCTATGATTGTTTACAAAATTTATAACATTACATTCTTTTAACAAACATTTTACAATATAAAGTAGTCTGACCTCGGAATTCCCGTTTCTTGAAGAAGTATTTTAATTTTTTTCCGAATTGTTAATTAGGTGCACACGTTTTAAAAACTGGCCAATTAGTCATATTAAAAGTTTCATAAAACTGGACATTTCGTCATATTACAAGTCTCATAAAACTGGACTTTAGTCATATTATAAGTTTCATAAAACTGTTTTCTTGCTGGCTCCTCGCAAACGATTTCTGATTTCTGATAATTCAGAAATTTCTGACGTGAATTTAGTGAATGTGTGTGTGTGTGTGTGAATCGTTATTTAGTTGATTTTGTTATTTCTATGTATTGTGTTGTTATTTCTATTTATTATGTTGTTATTTATATTATTGTGTTGTTATTTCTATGTATTGTGTTGTTATTTCTAGCAATACTATTTAATATATCTGACACAAACAACCCTGTTTAGTATATCTGACACAAACAACCCTGTTTAGTATACCTAACACAAACAACACTGTTTAGTATATCTGACACACAACCCTGTTTAGTATATCTGACACAAACAACCCTGTTTAGTATATCTGACACAAACAACCCTGTTTAGTATATATGATACAAACAACCCTGTTTAGTATATCTGACACAAACAAACGCTATTTAGCCACAGACAGTAAAAAATAAATTTCAATAATCCGATACAAATTTCCAAAAAGTAATACTAAAAAGATAGAGCTTTCTAAATGGTGACCAGTGAGACAAAACAAATGGCGATGTCAGTGATTCTCAAAGTGTTGGACCCAAGCTACTAATTAGGTCACGAACGAGTTTCAAGTGGGTTAGGGACATATTCAGAATAAATAAAGATCGAGAAGACATTACATAGATGCATAGTTACAACTCTGTTACTTTATAGGCTACAACTCTGTTACTTTATAGGCTACAACTCTGTTACTTTATAGGCTAAAACTCTGTTACTTTATAGGCTGCAACTCTGTTACTTTATAGGCTACAACTCTGTTACTTTATAGGCTACAACTCTGTTACTTTATAGGCTACAACTCTGTTACTTTATAGGCTACAACTCTGTTACTTTATAGCTTACAACTCTGTCACTTTATAGGTTACAACTCTGTTAATTTTAGGGGGGCTCCCCTCAAGCTGGAGCCAGCGGGACTTTCGATTTTGGACCCCCCCCTGTTACGCCTCTGTGTTCATCTTTGATACATATTTTCAAGAATTTTTTTTTTTTGAGTTATGAAATAATTAAAAATCTAATTAGTTTTTATTACAACATCCTAAAGGATACATTATTTCAATTAAAAAAAAGTCAAAAAGATCTAATTAGTTACTTTTCATTAAAACAACTAAAAGGATACATTCTGAAAAAAAAAAACAATAAAGAAATGTCTCTGAGAGGAATGGAACCTATGGATACAGTCAGCACAAACTAACAGAGCCGGCCTTAGATATTTGGCGGCCCTAGGCAAAAGTAAAAATGGCGGCCCCTCTACATATTAATTTTATATAGTAATCATGAACAGCAAAGTTGGACTAGATAGTGCCACTAGTAAACGATTTTTTATTAATAATAATTAATTAATAGACGAAAGAATATTGTGTTCAGAATTATGAATTTTAATAGTTAGGTCTATTTACAGGACATTTTTTTCTACACTTTATGCTTGCAAATTCGTCAATTAAACTTGCATAATCTAACGATGATGCTATATCATTCTCAATGGAAATCAGGGCAAGGTCTACCAGCCTATCTTGCGTCATTGTGGAGCGCAAATAAGTTTTAATTAATTTTAATTTTGAAAAACTGCGTTCTGCTGATGCAACAGTAACAGGTATTGTTTACGTAAAGCTTTTGTAACATTTGGAAAGACCTCATTTAATCGGTGTGCATTAATATACTTTAACACGTCAAGTGGAGATGTACCTTCAGATATGGCAAAAGTTAACGTTTTTAGTTCAGTAAATAAATTGAGTTCCTCGATGTCACTATCGATTTCCGTGATTGGTAAATGCGCAGAGGCAGAATTGCTAACATCAGAGAATACTTCATGTAAGTTTTTGCATTGTTTTTTTAGCATTGCGTCGTCACGATTTTTCAAGTCTGAAATTTTAAAGAGGAATCCAAGATTATTGTTAAATTGGGTTAAATGTTCAAATCGTTCATTAAAAGACATTATAGCTTGATCCATCAACACGTTGAAGAAACCTATCCGATAGTTTTATCTGGGATCTTGCACTGATTCATCTTCAGCAGATTCATATAAAAACTGTTTTTTAACTCTTTTTCGTCTCAAAGAAGTAACAATTGCTGGAAAACCCATTTCGTCATCACTCATTTCCAGCTCTTCTGCTAATGACTTTGCTGTAATTTCCGATGCCTGGAAGCCATTTTCTTAGAACGAAATAAGAAACTCACGCAACTTTTGTAGTAGCTCCAAATTTAGATCCAATTCTATGTTATCACGCTGCATCGTCTTACTTAGCAAATTTATTTTATTTAGCAATTCATACCAAACTGACAATGTTACAAGGAACGTGAAGTTTTTTAACTCTTTTGCTAGAGAATTAGCTTCTGTTCTGCATTTTGGATCATTAGCTGTCTCTGAGACCTCAACCAATGCGTCGTATACATCACCAATTTGATAGCGAATGGCTTTTACACTGCTCACGTTACACTCCCATCTAGTGTCGGACAATGGTTTCACTATAAGATTTTTCACATGTTTTTTAGGATTTGCCATCTTTGAACTGATGCAGAAAATAAAACATAAATTTGCTGAACAATACAAAAAAAAAAGATTTAGCAGCTACAGAGGATTGAGCCATATTTCCAAGAAGCAAGTTCAAACTGTGACAACCGCATGGCACAAACAATGCTCGTTTGTTTATTTGCAAAATTCTGGATTAAACTCCTTTACTACAACCCCGCATGTTTGCGCCATTATCGTATCCTTGGCCACGACAGTTTGCGATTGACATACCCAGTTCATCAAGTTGTTGTAAAAAGGCATTAACAAGTCCGATTCCAGTGCTATTTTCGGTTGGTATAAAACCTACAAATCGCTCCACAATATTCATAGTTTGTTCGTTTATTTCAACATACCGAATGATTAATGTCATTTGCTCTTGGTGGCTAATGTCCGGAGTACAATCTAACATGACAGAATAATACTTTGATTCAATAATGCTAGCTACAATTTTCTTTAAAATTCTCTGGCTGATCCAATGCAGAAATTCATTTTGCATGGTTTTACCTAAATAGTGATCATGAATTTGATTATTGTTTATTCTGCGAAGATGTTCTTGCAAAACGGGATCAAATTTAGCTAACAGCTCTACCAATCCCAAAAAATTTCCATTGTTAGCACAATTCAAATTTTCATTTGTTCCTCGAAATGCAAGATTTTTTTTAGCCAAATATTGGATAATAGCTAACAGGCTTTCAAGTACACTACGCCAATGCTTTTTTTCTGCATTCATTAATCTAATAGTTTCTTTATCAATCGTTATATTTAAATTCAATCTATTCTCCATTTCGATCCAGTTTATCTGCGCGGTGATGTGGTTACATGATGTTTCATGAAGGCTGACAACTGCAAGAAAATGTTTCTAGTTATTATAACCATCAGAGGAAAATGAGTTAGAAGCGTTAGAAAAATGTTTACAACAGAAACAGTACACCCGGTCCTGCTTGACAGAGTAAACTAGGGTAAAGGGTTAATAACAATGATATTATTGTGATCGTTAGTTTGCGCCAGCTATTGAACGAAAATAAAATAAAAATCGTGTTTTTAAAATTTTAAAACATTGTAAATAATTTGTGATATTTTTATTTTTTTCAATAATGTTTACAAAATTGGCGGCCCCTTTGAATTTGGCGGCCCTGGGCAAATGCCCAGTATGCCTAGTGCTAAAGCCGGCCCTGCAAACTAAGCTACAATTTTAATGTACTATTGAAAAAAAAATTGCTCGGTAATGTTTTCACTTACTTTTGATCTAGTTTTAGGCCTACATTCTTATTTTGTAATTTAAAATAATTCAAAGTCGGATTTATTTAAAAAAATTAAATATTATAAAAGCTGAGAACTTAATTTGAATAGAAATCTTCAGAATTTCTTTTTTTTTTTTTATACATATATTATATCGACTTTTAAAAAACAACTTTATTTACGAAATTAGATACGAAAACGCGGTCAATAGTCTTATCGTCGCCGACGTCGGACATTTTCAATTATTACTATTGTTTTACGTTTGACGATGTTAAAATTCTCTGTTGTAATAAAAACTACAATGATTTGAATGATATTATATGTTAATTATTAATTTTGGGGACTTTTACATTTCATAATAAAAACCACAGAAACTATTTAAAACTGTAGACACGGGCAAAGACGCCATTTTGAATTCTTGTTTTCCGCTTTCGATTTAACGCACTCTGGAAATGAATAATATATATATATATATATATATATATATATAAATTTCAATCTATAAAAACAAATTAGCAATAGCAAAAAAAAAAAAAAAAATGAAATATTCTATTTTTAATAGAAGTTGCCCCTTAGCCATAAAAAATCGTAAATGTGAGTTTTCAATGTGAGTTAATATTTTAACATTATCTCGACTATTGACTCACTAACTACATCTCCCCTACTCCTTAAGTCAGTCCTGATGACGTGTCTCAAAGTGACCTGCTCGGATATCACGTCATCAGAAGAGTCTTGTGAGATGACCAACTTTGACTTTGAAGGATTCCCCCCCCCCCCCACTGTTAAACAACACAAGTCAATGTGACTTTGATTGAAACATTCTAAGAATAAAATAAAAACATTCTCTTTGTAGCCATTGGATCAAAGATAAGGTTACATTTATAGATAATCTCATGCATAATTCATGAAGTCGTTACGTGACATCTATTGCAGACATTGAACACGTTCATCTCCGCCACCAGTTGTCAGCATTGCTGGAATCTCCACAGCAGACAATTGTCCTTTCAGTCGATTGGCTAAACAGGGGATCAGGCCCTAGGGCACTGAACTATATATTCTGGAAACTCTATCAAACTGTAGCCCGTGTCCTAAATTATATATTTACACAGCCTAGGGGCAGGCAACTCGACTCACAGTTTCTAGTGTACAAGTGTTTGTCAGTTGGACTTGTGTACAAGTGTTTGTCAGTTGGACTGGTGTACAAGTGTTTGTCAGTTGGATGTGTGTACAAGTGTTTGTCAGTTGGATGTGTGTACAAGTGTTTGTCAGTTGGACTTGTATACAAGTGTTTGTCAGTTGGATGTGTACAAGTGTTTGTCAGTTGGACTTGTGTATAAGTGTTTGTCAGTTGGACTTGTGTACAAGTGTTTGTCAGTTGGATGTGTGTACAAGTGTTTGTCAGTTGGATGTGTGTACAAGTATTTGTCAGTTGGACTTGTGTACAAGTGTTTGTCAGTTGGATGTGTACAAGTGTTTGTCAGTTGGACTTGTGTACAAGTGTTTGTCAGTTGGACTTGTGTACAAGTGTTTGTCAGTTGGACTTGTATACAAGTGTTTGTCAGTTGGATGTGTACAAGTGTTTGTCAGTTGGATGTGTACAAGTGTTTGTCAGTTGGACTTGTGTACAAGTGTTTGTCAGTTGGACTTGTGTACAAGTGTTTGTCAGTTGGACTTGTGTACAAGTGTTTGTCAGTTGGATGTGTACAAGTGTTTGTCAGTTGGATGTGTGTACAAGTGTTTGTCAATTGGACTTGTGTACAAGTGTTTGTCAGTTGGACTTGTATACAAGTGTTTGTCAGTTGGACTTGTATACAAGTGTTTGTCAGTTGGATGTGTACAAGTGTTTGTCAGTTGGATGTGTACAAGTGTTTGTCAATTGGATGTGTACAAGTGTTTGTCAGTTGGACTTGTGTACAAGTGTTTGTCAGTTGGATGTGTGTACAAGTGTTTGTCAGTTGGACTTGTGAGTAATGGAGGGAAAAAATATTCATTTACTAAATAACAAATTGAAATGCAATACATGGGTTAACCGAATGTCTCACTCAATCTACAGTTGGAATATGTTATGATACGCGCAACACCTAGAAAAGTAAATATTTTTTCATAGAGTGATATAATACATCAAGGAGAAATGTGGTTTTCATATACATGGGATAACTCATGGCTCGGTGAAGGTAAGACTTGCTTAAGTTGTGCAAGACATGAGTTTGAATCCAAAGATGCTGACCTGACCCTCCATGTCTCAACTAAAAGAAAATGCCAACCTTTTCTAGCAGGAACATGTGAAACACACAAACATCGGTACATGTGAAACACACAAACATCGGTACATGTGAAACACACAAACATCGGTACATGTGAAACCAACAAACATCGGTACATGTGAAACACACAAACATCGGTACATGTGAAACACACAAACATCGGTACATATGAAACACACAAACATCGGTACATGTGAAACACACAAACATCGGTACATGTGAAACACAATGAGATACAATGAACACAAAGAGAAAGTTGAAAATTGTGTACTATACTGTCACTGTTAGAACATATAGCATTGAATTGAATATATATATATATATATATATATATTTATATATATATATATACACACATCGAAATAATTTACACATATAGTACACATACATATAGTACACATAAATATAGTACACATAGATATAGTACACATAGATATAGTACACATACATATAGTACACATAGATAAAGTACACATACATATAGTACACATACATATCGTACACATAGATATAGTACACATAGATATAGTACACATACATATAGTACACATGATATAGTACACATAGATAAAGTACACATACATATAGTACACATACATATAGTACACATGATATAGTACACAAAGATATAGTACACATACATATAGTACACATAGATATAGTACACCAACATATAATATACATAGATATAGTACACATATATATATACATAGTGCACATAGATATAATACACATATATATACATAGTGCACATAGATATAATACTCATATAAATAGTACGCATAGTACACATACATACAATAATGTACATCAGTACACAAATGTACCCTACACATCCATACAGCAGCCTTATATGCAATACACGTACCTAGACTTATTAAGTACACACACACACACACACACATATATATATATATATTTATATATATATATATTTATATATATATATATTTATATATATATATATATATATATGAAGTAGAAATGTATAAATTATATACAGTAGATATCTCTATACCTATAAGAGGCATTTGCTGTCTGTCTGTCTGTCTGTTCCCTTATAACTCAAGATGCAGACACAAATAACGTGAAATTTGTTACACATACACATAATTACATGGGGAAGGTTATAGGACAGGTTTCGTTTCATCTCGATGGGTAGTTTAATTGTAATTAATTTTTTTTTATTTTAGTATTTTACTATATTAAAGTAATCTCAAAGGCGCCATAAATAAAATTCCTCTGTGACGTCATTTCCCGATTCGAATAGAACTTGCGCGCTGGTGCTGTATTGTGCCTTTGTGATGCAAAGAATTGTTGTTGTTTTTTTATGCTCCCTGATTTGCACAGTTTGAGGAAGGTAAAGGAATGAAGAAGGATTTTAGAAGAAGTGTGAAGCCATAATAATAAGTATATCTCTATACTTATAAGACGCATTTTTGTCTGTCTGTCTGTCTGTCTTATAACTCAAGATCCAGAAAAACAGATAACGTGAAATTTGTTACACATACACATAATTACATGGGGAAGGTTATAGGACAGGTTTCGTTTCATCTCGATGGGTAGTTTAATTGTAATTAATTTTTTTTTATTTTAGTATTTTACTATATTAAAGTAATCTCGACGGCGCCATAAATAAAATTCCTCTGTGACGTCATTTCCTAATGATCGAATAGAACTTGCGCGCTGGTGCTGTATTGTGCCTTTGTGATGCAGAGAATTGTTGATGTATTTTCATGCTCTCTGATTTGTACAGTTTGAGGAAGGTAAAGGAATGAAGAGGGATTTTAGAAAAAGTGTGAAGCCATAATAATAAGTATTTATTTATATATATATATATATATATATATATATATATATAGAGAGAGAGAGAGATAGAGAGAGAGAGAGAGGGAGGGTGGGAGGGAGGGCGGGAGGGAGAGATAAAGAGAGAGAGAGGGCAGGGGGGAGAGAGAGGAAAGGAGGGTAGGAGGGAGGGAGGGAGGGGAGAGAGGGAGGGAGGGGGATGGACAGGGGGAGAGAAGGAGGGGAGAGGGGGAGATGGGAGAGGGGGGAAGGGAGGGAGAGAAATGGGAGAGAGAGGGATGGAGAGAGAGGGAGGGAGAGGGAGGGAGAAGGAGGGAGGGAGAAAGGGAGGGAGGGAGAGGGAGGGAGGGAGAGAGAGGAAGGGAGAGAGGGGGTAGGGAGAAAACAGAAGGTAAACAGAAAACCTTATTTTAAACCCGGGCAAAGCCGGGTACTTGCAACTAGTATATATATATAGTAAACATATTTTCATAAACAGTGCGTATACTACATTTGTGGAATACTTAAACAGTTATAAACAGTGCGCATACATATTTTGGAAGATTTAAAGAGTTATAAACAGTGCGCAGACTACATATTTTGGAAGATTTAAACAGTCTTCTGGAGCTGAAGGCTGCTCGGAGAAAGGCCCAGCAGACTGCCCGTAGCTGCGCAAACGACTTCTGGCTTCAACTGGCATATAGCATCTAGCAAGCGTCGGAGACTGGCAACATAAGGAGGATGTATGAAGGCATCAAGCAAGCAACTGGCAAATCGTCAAAGAGGACTGCACCCTTGAAGTCCAAATCAGGGGATATCATCACTGACAAAAGCAAGCAAATGGGCAGGTGGGTGGAACACTATCCAGAGTTGTACTCCAGTGAAAACTCTGTCACACAGAGAGCATTGGACGATATAGAAGACTTGACCGCCCTGAAGGAGCTGGATGCTGAACCTACCATGGATGAACTCAGTAAAGCCATTGATGCCCTGAACAGTGGTAAATCGCCGGGTGAGGATGGCATCCCGCCTGAAATCATCAAATGCGGAAAGCCTGCCTTATTAGAGCCACTCCATGAGCTCCTCTGCCTATGCTGGAAGGAAGGCAGAGTTCCGCAAGACATGCGCAACGCCAAGATAGTCACTCTGTACAAGAATAAGGGGGATCGCAGTGACTGTAACAACTACAGGGGTATTTCATAGCTGAGCATTGTAGGCAAAGCCTTTGCACGCGTGGTCCTCAACCGTCTTCAGGTTCTCGCAAACCGCGTTTACCCCGAATCACAATGCGGCTTCCGACAAGAAAGATCCACTGTCGACATGATATTCTCAGTGCGTCAGCTCCAGGAGAAGTGCAGAGAACAGCAGATGCCGCTGTACATCGCCTTCATCGACCTAACCAAGGCGTTTGACTTAGTAAGCAGAAGCGGCCTGTTCCTGTTACTGAAGAAGATCGGATGTCCACCTCAGTTGCTCAACATTATAACCTCCTTTCACGATAATATGCAGGGAGTAGTCAGCTACGACGGGGACACTTCAGAACCCTTTACAATCAAAAGCGGAGTAAAACAAGGCTGTGTTCTAGCGCCTACACTATTCGGCATATTTTTCTCTATGATGCTGAATTTTGCATTTAAAGACTCTACAGAAGGTGTCTACCTACATACCAGAAGTGATGGGAAGCTGCCGAACATGGCCCGCCTAAGAGCAAGAACCAAGATCCGCACTATCCTTATCAGAGACATGCTGTTCGCTGATGACGCAGCCCTGACAGCACACACAGAGGAACACCTACAGCTCCTGATGGATCGCTTAGCTCAAGCATGCATAGAATTCGGACTGACCATCAGTATCAAGAAAACCAACATCATGGGTCAAGGCATCCCAGCTCCACCCTCAATCACCATCGACAACGAAGTTCTGGAGGTCACCGACAAATTCACATACCTGGGCTCCACCCTCACCAGCAGTCTGTCCCTGGATGACGAGATCGACAAGAGGCTTGCCAAAGCAACCAGTGTCATGGCCAGACTAAGCAAACGAGTATGGACTAACAAACATTTGACACTGAACACCAAGCTCAAGGTATACCAGGCATGTATTCTCAGCACTCTTTTATATGGCAGCGAAACCTGGACTACCTATACCAAACAGGAAAATCGACTCGAGAGCTTCCACCTCCGCTGTCTCCGTCGCATCCTTGGCATCAGATGGCAGGACAAAATCACCAACACTGTCGTACTCAAACAAGCCAGCTCACTGAGCATGCATCTCCTTCTGTGCCAAAGACGTCTACGCTGGCTGGGTCATGTGCATCGAATGCAAGATGGACGCATACCAAAGGACATCCTATATGGCGAGGTCGCCACCGGGCATCGCCCCGATGGTCGCCCGCAGCTGCGATTCAAGGATGTCTGCAAACGCGACCTCAAACTGACCGGCATCAGCCTCAACAATTGGGAACAGCTCGCCGACGACCGGAGTGGGTGGCGTCAGGCTGTTCACAAAGGCATCCTTAATGGTGAACAAGTAAGGAACCAACAGCAGGAGACCAAAAGACAGAGAAGGAAGACCGCACGACAGAAACAGGCCCTCGGTCCCCCACCCTGCATCATTTGTGGCCACTGCGGAAGAGACTGCCAGTCCAGGATCGGTCTGCTGAGTCACTCAAGAACCTGCTATAAAAAAAAACGACTAGATGACTAACCAGAGCGCTACCATCATCTTTCGAGATGGACGGTTTGCCTACTAACTAAACAGTAAAGTCTCGACCATACAAAACATTCCTAGTTCCGAAACTTCGTGTTGGTCTCTCTGAAGGGATGATGTTTTCCACTTCATTACACGTCCACAGAAATTGTTCAATTCACTTTATTCTAATTAATTTACTCACCACAAAATCATGGTTTGTGGAAACTGAAATGGATGGAGAGATATTTTATTGAGAGACAGAGGGATAAATGGATTGAGAGACAGAGAGATAAATGGACTGAGATACAGAGGGATAAATGGACTGAGAGACAGAGAACTGATGCTCGTGTGGTAAAGCGCCCGACTGTCTACCTGAATGTCCCTGGTTCGATCTCTGGTGAAGACCAACGGATATTTCAGGTCATGGTTAAAGTCACAGCTATATCTTCCATGACCATTGTACTATCGGCTATGGTGGGGATGAAAGTAGGGCACCATACAAACTGTCCCATTAGTGGTTTATGGGATGAAAGAAATTTCATCTCATCCTTACAAAGGGCCTTCACACACACAGAGGGACAGATAGATGAAGTAGGAAAAATGGACAGAGAGAGAAAGAGAGAGAGAGAGAGAGAAAGAAAGAGAGAGAGAGAGAGAGAGAGAGAGAGAGAGAGATTAAGTCAACACACACAAAATAGATACAAAATACCCCCCCTCCTCACCAAAACAAAGGAATAAATAAAATGTTACCATAAAACCAATGTTGTATTTCTGTAACAAAGGATTAGAGACGATCATATAATTATCCTAAATGAATTAAGTATAAAGATAGACTATGGACTTACATCAAAGTATTACATGACTTCATTTTTTACTCATTCACGTCTTTTTTTTTTTTAGAGTTCACTCCACAATAAGATTTTGAGAATTCTTTTGTTCTCTAGATAGGGTCAGTAGAAATATTAGAGCAAGAAAGAACGGTAACTCCAGCTCCTTTCTCTACTGGTCTTACTATACTGTGTCTTGTTCCCTCCCTTATGATTAGAATTAAATATTAACAAAGCAATCTCCATGCCGAACCCTCAAGCAACATTTTTCTCCAATGGTGCCCCCCCCCACTTTCCCCCGACCCCCTTCCCAGGACCGTCGTAATTTAGCGCAAGCTATTTAGTGAAGGGCGGTAAGGGGGTGGGATTTTTTTGCCCCAAGGCCCCGTGATGTCGTTATGGAGCTTGCCCTTGGTTCAATGAGGGAAGGTGGGAGGTGGGGGGAGATATTTTTTTTTTTCACGGAAGTGTGAGGAGAGTCGATTTTCCAAATCTGATGAAGGATGATGATAAGCTAGATAGTATAACAGGATAAGCTAGATAGTATAACAGGATACGCTAGATAGTGACCGTAAAAGCTAGATTGCTACTGGATAAGTTCTTGAGTGCCATGCTTTAATCTACATGATGTACTTTATATGATAGATAGTGGCATGCTAAGCTACATATTAATATGATAGCTAGATCAATGGTAAACACCATTTTTGACGTCTTTGATCACACAAGTTTCATATTTTTGTCATTGATCCACCAAACATTTATAAATTTGTCATTGATCCACCAAACATTGATAAATTTGTCATTGATCCACCAAACATTGATACATTTGTCATTGATCCACCAAACATTGATAAATTTGTCACTGATCCACCAAACATTGATACATTTGTCATTGATCCACCAAACATTGATAAATTTGTCACTGATCCACCAAACATTGATAAATTTGTCATTGATCCACCAAACATTGATAAATTTGTCATTGATCCACCAAACATTGATACATTTGTCATTGATCCACCAAACATTGATAAATTTGTCATTGATCCACCAAACATTGATAAATTTGTCATTGATCCACCAAACATTGATAAATTTGTCATTGATCCACCAAACATTGATAAATTTGTCATTGATCCACCAAACATTGATAAATTTGTCATTGAATCACCAAACATTGATAAATTTGTCATTGATCCACCAAACATTGATAAATTTGTCATTGATCCACCAAACATTGATAAATTTGTCATTGATCCACCAAACATTGATAAATTTGTCATTGGTCCACTAAACATTGATATTTTTTGTCATCATTCCACAAAGCTTTTGTCTTTTCTTTAGCGGAACACTTACAATAATTCTATTTAAAAACATTTTAAAAAAAGATGCGGGGGTAAAGAGAACCATTTAGAGAGCTCAGTCAAAACAGAGGAAGATGGCTCTTTACAAATCATACAGTTATTGAACTGAACAAACACACAAACAGACACATACATACATGTTTGTTCTTTTAAAATAATTTGAATATGTTTGACTTTTTTTGCGGAATTTCAGAAGTACCGAGTTGGATAAAAGCATGATAAGTCACGGCAATATCTAAATAGACTACATTAAAACATTACATAAACATAGAGGACTACATTGAAGCATTACATAAACTTGCAAGACTACATTGTAATATTACATAAACTTGCAAGACTACATTGTAACATTACATAAACTTGCATGACTACATTGTAACATTACATAAACTTGGAAGACTACATTGTAACATTACATAAACTTGGAAGACTACATTGTAACATTACATAAACTTGGAAGACTACATTGTAACATTACATAAACTTGGAAGACTACATTGTAACATTACATAAACTTGGAAGACTACATTGTAACATTACATAAACTTGGAAGACTACATTGTCACATTACATAAAGTTGGAAGACTACATTGTAACATTACATAAACTTGGAAGACTACATTGTAACATTACATAAACTTGCAAGACTACATTGTAACATTACATAAACTTGATAGTGGTATTATTATATACATTAATCAAGGCTAGAACTTCAAAATGACTTGTAGAAACATGGGTTTAGTTATTTTTTATTATCTGTTATAACTGCCTATTATAAATATGTATTATAAATGTGTATTATAACTGCCTCTTATAAATATGTATTATAAATGTGTATTATAATTGTCTATTATAAATATGTATTATAAATGTGTATTATAACTGTCTATTACAAATATGTATTATAAATGTGTATTATAACTGTCTATTATAAATATGTATTGTAAATGTTTATTATAACTGTGTATAATAACTATAGTGTGTTATGACAGAGTATTATAATAATGTATTATGACTGTGAATAACGGCAGCGTATAATGATTGTGTATTATGACTGTGAATAACGACAGCGTATAATGATTGTGTATTATGACTGTGAATAACGGCAGCGTATAATGATTGTGTATTATGACTGTGAATAACGACAGCGTATAATGATTGCGTATTATGACTGTGAATAACGACAGCGTATAATGATTGTGTATTATGACAGTGTTTTAAAATTGAATATTATGACTGTGTATTTTCTTTTTCAATCGCCACCTAAAGCTATCACTACCATCTAAAGCTACCACTACCACCTAAAGCTACCACTACCACCTAAAGCTACCACTACCATCTAAAGTTATCACTACCACCTAAAGCTACCACTACCACCTAAAGCTATCACTACCACCTAAAGCTACCACTACCACCTAAAGCTATCACTACCATCTAAATCTACCACTACCACCTAAAGCTACCACTACCACCTAAAGCTACCACTACCATCTAAAGTTATCATTAC
This sequence comes from Bulinus truncatus, assembly GCA_021962125.1. Lineage (NCBI taxonomy): Eukaryota > Metazoa > Mollusca > Gastropoda > Planorbidae > Bulinus > Bulinus truncatus. The sequence goes on along the minus strand of JAGDYQ010000426.1, from coordinate 191,917 downwards.
CACCTAAAGCTACCACTACCACCTAAAGCTATCACTACCACCTAAAGCTACCACTACCACCTAAAGCTATCACTACCACCTAAAGCTACCACTACCACCTAAAGCTACCACTACCACCTAAAGCTACCACTACCACCTAAAGCTATCACTACCACCTAAAGCTACCACTACCACTTAAAGCTATCACTACCACCTAAAGCTACCACTACCACCTAAAGCTATCACTACCACCTAAAGCTATCACTACCACCTAAAGCTACCACTACCACCTAAAGCTATCACTACCACCTAAAGCTACCACTACCACCTAAAGCTACCACTACCACCTAAAGCTACCACTACCACCTAAAGCTACCACTACCACCTAAACCTACTACTACCACCTAAAGCTATCACTACCACCTAAAGCTACCACTACCACCTAAAGCTATCACTACCACCTAAAGCTACCACTACCACCTAAAGCTATCACTACCACCTAAAGCTATCACTACCACCTAAAGCTACCACTACCACCTAAAGCTATCACTACCACCTAAAGCTACCACTACCACCTAAAGCTACCACTACCACCTAAAGCTACCACTAACACCTAAAGCTACCACTACCACCTAAAGACACTCAAAATCTTAGGTTACATTTTTTCTGTCAAACGGAAATTTAGGGGAAAAATATCGAGCTGTAAAAAATGTGTCCACTTCTGAATAAATATGAAACAAAATGTGAATGTACTACATAAAACACCCAATTCAGTTCCTGTGTTTCCTTCTGTCCAAGTGTTGTATGCGTTCAGTTATTGCGAGTCTAGAGAATCTAAAAATTAATTCGTTCGATTCTCCAGGAAAAAAAGCAAAACATCAATTCCCACTAATTTTATTTCGATACTTGCAACTGCTTAAAAAGATTTCGACGTTCGAAAATACGAATCGAAGGGAGCTAACAGCCGTCTTGTTCATTTAATCAATACATTGTCTAAAGGAGAACAATTTCTGACTCATAACTCTTATTGGCATTTGAGAATTAAAAACCAAAATTGTTAATTAAACATCTAATAATATTTGTAGTGAATTATTGATTACTATAACCTTTGCATAGAGTTACATTCCCTTAGGTTTGATCAGTAGGCTAGGTTATTTTTGGTTTCGGACAGATCCGATTTTTTCATGATTTTTATTACTATTGTTTACGTTTGACGATTTTAAACTGGAATACTGTTGTATTAATTCTTTACTTTCGATTTAACGCAAAACCCATAGCACTATTATTTATATATTATTTTAATTATTTTATGTGAAAGTTGTATTAGCTAGTTATAAGTTTACAAATAACAAACGAGTAGGTTTGATTGTTAAGGAGAATGTCTATTAAAGAAAAACGTTTTTATATATCACTGTTTTTTTTTGCACTTTTTTGTGTGTCTGTCTTATTGCAATATATCATTTTTCAATTATTTTTATCATCTAATGCAATTATGTCTGTCAGTTGTGCAGGCGTTGAATTAACTGAGATAACCTATTAGAAGTATTAAACAGATTTAGCGTACAATAAATAAAAATTTCATGTACTTAGGATTTTGAGTTTTAAAGTATTGTGTTTTTGATTTGAAATTATAGGAGTAGTGGATGGAGCTAAACAAGGAAAACAACTTTAAAAACATCCCATAATTTACGAATAAATATGACTTGTGTTTTTATTCATTTCAACTTTTTAATTCTGCCTAGTTACAGTTTTGTATTTTATTCGAGGATTTGATTTTTAATGATTACATTTAACATATTTACATTATTCATTACTTTTTTTTTAATTTCGTTGGGAAGGAGGGTTGGGGTGTTCACAGAAGTAGGGTGCTGAGGTCTCCAGTTAAAGAGGGTTGTGTTGTTCACAGAAGCAGGGTGCTGAGGCCTCCAGTGAAAGAGGGTTGGGGTGTTCACAGAAGCAGGGTGCTGAGGCCTCCAGTGAAAGAGGGTTGGGGTGTTCACAGAAGCAGGGTGCTGAGGCCTCCAGTGAAAGAGGGTTGGGGTGTTCACAGAAGCAGGGTGCTGAGGCCTCCAGTGAACGAGGGTTGGGTGTTTACAGAAGCAGGGCGCTGAGGCCTCCAGTGAAAGAGGGTTGGGGTGTTTACAGAAGCAGGGTGCTGAGGCCTCCAGTGAAAGAGGGTTGGGGTGTTCACAGAAGCAGGATGCTGAGGCCTCCAGTGAAAGAGGGTTGGGGTGTTCACAGAAGCAGGGTGCTGAGGCCTCCAGTGAAAGAGGGTTGGGGTGTTCACATAAGTAGGGTGCTGATGCCTCCAGTGAACGAGGGTTGGGTGTTTACAGAAGCAGGGTGCTGAGGCCTCCAGTGAAAGAGGGTTGGGGTGTTCACAGAAGCAGGGTGCTGAGGCCTCCAGTGAAAGAGGGTTGGGGTGTTCACAGAAGCAGGGTGCTGAGGCCTCCAGTGAAAGAGGGTTGGGGTGTTCACAGAAGCAGGGTGCTGAGGCCTCCAGTGAAAGAGGGTTGGGGTGTTCACAGAAGCAGGGTGCTGAGGCCTCCAGTGAAAGAGGGTTGGGGTGTTCACAGAAGCAGGGTGCTGAGGCCTCCAGTGAAAGAGGGTTGGGGTGTTCACAGAAGCAGGGTGCTGAGGCCTCCAGTGAAAGAGGGTTGGGGTGTTCACAGAAGCAGGGTGCTGAGGGTTCCTGTGAAAGAGGGTTGGGGTGTTCACAGAAGCAGGGTGCTGAGGGTTCCTGTGAAAGAGGGTTGGGGTGTTCACAGAAGCAGGGTGCTGAGGCCTCCAGTGAAAGAGGGTTGGGGTGTTCACAGAAGCAGGGTGCAGAGGCCTCCAGTGAAAGAGGGTTAGGGTGTTCACAGAAGCAGGGAGCTGAGGGTTCCTGTGAAAGAGGGTTGGGGTGTTCACAGAAGCAGGGAGCTGAGGTCTCCGGTGAAAGAGGGTTGGGGTGTTCACAGAAGCAGGGAGCTGAGGTCTCCGGTGAAAGAGGGTTGGGGTGTTCACAGAAGCAGGGAGCTGAGGTCTCCAGTGAAAGAAGGTTGGGGTGTTCACAGAAGCAGGGAGCTGAGGTCTCCAGTGAAAGAGGGTTGGGGTGTTCACATAAGCAGGGTGCTGAGGCCTCCAGTGAAAGAGGGTTGGGGTGTTCACAGAAGCAGGGTGCTGAGGGTTCCTGTGAAAGAGGGTTGTGGTGTTCACAGAAGCAGGGTGATGAGGCCTCCAGTGTAAGAGGGTTGGGGTGTTCACAGAAGCAGGGTGCTGAGGCCTCCAGTGAAAGAGGGTTGGGGTGTTCACAGAAGCAGGGTGCTGAGGCCTCCAGTGAAAGAGGGTTGGGGTGTTCACAGAAGCAGGGTGCTGAGGCCTCCAGTGAAAGAGGGTTGGGGTGTTCACAGAAGCAGGGTGCTGAGGCCTCCAGTGAAAGAGGGTTGGGGTGTTCACAGAAGCAGGGTGCTGAGGCCTCCAGTGAAAGAGGGTTGGGGTGTTCACAGAAGCAGGGTGCTGAGGCCTCCAGTGAAAGAGGGTTGGGATGTTCACAGAAGCAGGGTGCTGAGGCCTCCAGTGAAAGAGGGTTGGGGTGTTCACAGAAGCAGGGAGCTGAGGACTCCAGTGAAAGAGGGTTGGGGTGTTCACAGAAGCAGGGTGCTGAGGGTTCCTGTGAAAGAGGGTTGGGGTGTTCACAGAAGCAGGGTGCTGAGGGTTCCTGTGAAAGAGGGTTGGGGTGTTCACAGAAGCAGGGTGCTGAGGCCTCCAGTGAAAGAGGGTTGGGGTGTTCACAGAAGCAGGGTGCAGAGGCCTCCGGTGAAAGAGGGTTAGGGTGTTCACAGAAGCAGGGAGCTGAGGGTTCCTGTGAAAGAGGGTTGGGGTGTTCACAGAAGCAGGGAGCTGAGGTCTCCGGTGAAAGAGGGTTGGGGTGTTCACAGAAGCAGGGAGCTGAGGTCTCCGGTGAAAGAGGGTTGGGGTGTTCACAGAAGCAGGGAGCTGAGGTCTCCAGTGAAAGAAGGTTGGGGTGTTCACAGAAGCAGGGAGCTGAGGTCTCCAGTGAAAGAGGGTTGGGGTGTTCACATAAGCAGGGTGCTGAGGCCTCCAGTGAAAGAGGGTTGGGGTGTTCACAGAAGCAGGGTGCTGAGGGTTCCTGTGAAAGAGGGTTGTGGTGTTCACAGAAGCAGGGTGATGAGGCCTCCAGTGTAAGAGGGTTGGGGTGTTCACAGAAGCAGGGTGCTGAGGCCTCCAGTGAAAGAGGGTTGGGGTGTTCACAGAAGCAGGGTGCTGAGGCCTCCAGTGAAAGAGGGTTGGGGTGTTCACAGAAGCAGGGTGCTGAGGCCTCCAGTGAAAGAGGGTTGGGGTGTTCACAGAAGCAGGGTGCTGAGGCCTCCAGTGAAAGAGGGTTGGGGTGTTCACAGAAGCAGGGTGCTGAGGCCTCCAGTGAAAGAGGGTTGGGGTGTTCACAGAAGCAGGGAGCTGAGGGTTCCTGTGAAAGAGGGTTGGGGTGTTCACAGAAGCAGGGAGCTGAGGTCTCCGGTGAAAGAGGGTTGGGGTGTTCACAGAAGCAGGGAGCTGAGGTCTCCGGTGAAAGAGGGTTGGGGTGTTCACAGAAGCAGGGAGCTGAGGTCTTTAGTGAAAGAAGGTTGGGGTGTTCACAGAAGCAGGGAGCTGAGGTCTCCAGTGAAAGAGGGTTGGGGTGTTCACAGAAGCAGGGTGCTGAGGCCTCCAGTGAAAGAGGGTTGGGGTGTTCACAGAAGCAGGGTGCTGAGGGTTCCTGTGAAAGAGGGTTGTGGTGTTCACAGAAGCAGGGTGATGAGGCCTCCAGTGTAAGAGGGTTGGGGTGTTCACAGAAGCAGGGTGCTGAGGCCTCCAGTGAAAGAGGGTTGGGGTGTTCACAGAAGCAGGGTGCTGAGGCCTCCAGTGAAAGAGGGTTGGGGTGTTCACAGAAGCAGGGTGCTGAGGCCTCCAGTGAAAGAGGGTTGGGGTGTTCACAGAAGCAGGGTACTGAGGCCTCCAGTGAAAGAGGGTTGGGGTGTTCACAGAAGCAGGGTGCTGAGGCCTCCAGTGAAAGAGGGTTGGGGTGTTCACAGAAGCAGGGTGCTGAGGCCTCCAGTGAAAGAGGGTTGGGATGTTCACAGAAGCAGGGTGCTGAGGCCTCCAGTGAAAGAGGGTTGGGGTGTTCACAGAAGCAGGGTGCTGAGGCCTCCAGTGAAAGAGGGTTGGGGTGTTCACAGAAGCAGGGTGCTGAGGGTTCCTGTGAAAGAGGGTTGGGGTGTTCACAGAAGCAGGGTGCTGAGGGTTCCTGTGAAAGAGGGTTGGGGTGTTCACAGAAGCAGGGTGCTGAGGCCTCCGGTGAAAGAGGGTTGGGGTGTTCACAGAAGCAGGGTGCAGAGGCCTCCGGTGAAAGAGGGTTAGGGTGTTCACAGAAGCAGGGAGCTGAGGGTTCCTGTGAAAGAGGGTTGGGGTGTTCACAGAAGCAGGGAGCTGATGTCTCCGGTGAAAGAGGGTTGGGGTGTTTACAGAAGTAGGGTGCTGAGGGTTCCTGTGAAAGAGGGTTGTACCGATGTGTAAATAAATATCTGTGCAGCAGAGGTTCTCATACTTTTGTAATTGTAGCAATAATGGTAAGGAGGGGTGGGGGAAAGAGTTTGGGGGGTGGGGGTGGAGTATTATAAGTCTCCATTCATGTCTCTATATATATTTCAATAGGTAAGTCAGTTTTAGTTCCATTGACAATCAGACAACGTTTTCTCCTAGGTCTGTGTATCACTATTATGTCATTACTGGAAACGAACGTAATTGTTTTGTCAGTAGTATCATTGTACCCGAGGGTTCACAGTTATACGACAGTGGTCCTAATGACAACACAGTGGTCCTAATGACAACACAATGGTCATAATGACAACACAGTGGGCCTAATGAGAACACAGTGGTCCTAATGACAACACAGTGGGCCCTTGCTTCAAACCTGGGACTCTCATGCCAACAGTTGATCTATACCACTCGACCATCCCTAATACCATCCGACGGTCCACTTGGTGGAGGTATGGGACTTTTGGACCCCATCATTTTTTTTTAATCTGCCGTAAATGTACTAAAATGTCGTTAGGAAGTGGAGCACCAGTTGTATAGAATTGTTGGGGTAGGGGGCAACTTCAGCCCCAATTCGCTGATGGTGTCCTTCCTTCGTTACAGCAAATTTAAATGTGATAGACTTTGCCGTTCTTGAGACTCCAGAGTAAAAACAACTTAACCCCATACACAAAACACAAAACTACTTGTATCATAATACATAACCAATAGAACTCCATGTTTACTCAACTATTAAACTGATTTAATAGCGAAACTCTCTTATCAGAAAGTGTAACTCGCCCACAGTATTGTAATATAGAAATAGTCAACACTAGTAGGGAGAGGATTCTTTTACAAGATTATAAAAAATGTTTACCTAAGAGCAGATTAAAACTTATAAATGTATTACTGACCCCTCCCCCAAAGGCTGCTTACTTAGTCTATTGCAAATATTGGATATGTAGATAGTAACAAATACAAATAGGTATTAGTAATTAATGACTTAAACTCTAGCCTGGTTATGTTAGATTCATCAGAATCTATCTGTCTATCTTTCTATCTATCTATCTATCTATCTATCTATCTATCTATCTATCTATCTATCTATCTATCTATCTATCTATCTATCTATCTATCTATCTATCTATCTATCTATCTATCTATCTATCTATCTATCTATCTATCTATAGGGATACATTTATTTAAAAAAAAAATAACAACAACAGCCTATAAAGTACCCCCCCCCCAATCCCCTAAGCTATGCCTTCAATGTTATTGTTTGAATTACGTGTTGCCTTCTACACGACCGAGTAGTTCCAGGAACTTCCCGGGTCCCGGACATTCAGCCAACTTGACACAAAGTCCCGGTCCCTCATCTGGCAGTTGCCAGATCTGTTGGTGGGACATCTTATTGATACAACAGTTCTTTTTTTAGTTTTCACCCCCCCCCCCACCCCTTAATGTCGGTCCGACTGACAGACAGGACGATAGGACACAACCAGATACGTGGGGACTGGGTGGGTAGCGGCATATAGCACGCTGAACAGTACGAGAATAACTTTGTGGGCGGGGTCTTAACGCTCGTGGGTTGTCGTTAGCGCCCCGCCCCTTTTATCCCAATACACCGACACCAGTCAATAAGCCACAGTGAGCGATGCAATACAGAGGTTTGGTTCGCTGGGAGGAAATCTAAACAGCGAGAACAAGATCTCTCCCCTCTCTCTCTCTCTCTCTCTCTCTCTCTCTCTCTCTCTCTCTCCTCTACCCCTTACCCACCATATACTCCCCCCCCCCTTCTAAACAGTTTTGAGGTTTGGGAAAAAAAAAAGGAAAATATGACAGGCAAAATATTGGACTGGCAATAGTGTGAGACGGGGTTAGGTCTAGTGGTAGATGCCAAGGGTGAGAGACAGTTTTTTGAAGAATTGCTCGAGGTTAGGGACATCGCCATCGCCTACTTCAAGTTGTTGTGTTGTTGTTTTTTAAATAATATTTCAGACGGAGTGTGTGCACGCCACCATTACAGCACCGTTACATCTCCGGGGCCATAAGGCACCACTTGACAGAAGCCCTTATTTGACTGCTGGCGTTTATGTTCTTGAGACGAGGAAGACGTCGAGTCTTGAGAAATCTGAGTAAAAAAAAAATAAATTCCTGAAAATTTTTATAATATTTTTTATTAGAATCTGCATTTCGGAATTATTTTTCTGAGATCTTTATCTACACGTAATAAGACACAGTGCTGGTGTAGGCATTCGTTGGATTGCTTTGACACTCATGTTTGATACTTGTGATTAATATTAGTGTTTGATACCTGTGTTTGATACCTGTGTCTGATACCTGTGTCTGATACTTGTGTTTGATACCTGTGTTTTTGTGTGCACTGTCATGGATTATCTTTTTGATAAATATATTTTCATTACCATCGGGATGAAATAAACAACTAAATGATGCAGTAAAAAAAACATAAATAAACCAAACGTTACCAACAAGTTTCTTGGCCAAACGTTACCAACCAGTTTCTTGGTCAAACGTTACCAACCAGTTTCTTGGCCAAACGTTACCAACCAGTTTCTTGGCTAACAAGTCCCATTCACGCGCTGCTAATTTATTAAAAATATCTGAAATAAAACGATTTTGTCTTGACACATTAAAACAATCTCATGAATGATTGAACGATGATTCTCTTACTCAAGTACAAGTTGTATCAATCATACAGAGACATATTGACATCTATTTACACCTGTCCTTAATTACTAGCTCACTCCTGTCTCTGTTGACCTACATCAGAGTCCAGCCTGTGGTGACCAGTATTTCCCATTGGAATACATTTTGTGTTGATTTTTACAACCATTCAGTAGAACAGGATTGTTTGTTGTGCAGTGAATCCAGCAGTCACTACAGGGGATATACTACTGAAGAAAACATGTCGTTCCTGGCACTGGAGACCCCACAACCTTGGCAGGTAGGACATTGTGATGCTAGTACTTGTCTGTAGTAGTACTTGTCTGTAGTAGTACTTGTTTGTAGTAGTACTGTCTGTAGTAGTACTGTCTGTAGGACAGTGTGATGCTAGTACTTGTCTTTAGTAGTACTTGTCTGTAGTAGTACTGTCTGTATCGCAGTCTCAACAAGTTTGTAATTGTAAACAATAACCCATTAGAAGAGCCGAGTTGTTGAAATGTAATGTGTCTTGTCACAGCACACCATTTTGAAATGTAATGTGTCTTGTCACAGCACACCATTTTGAAATGTAATGTGTCTTGTCACAGCACACCATTGTGAAATGTAATGTGTCTTGTCACAGTACACCATTGGTCGCCCAATGACATAAACTAAGATGAAAGTAAACAAAACGAAATCAAAATAGAGCACAATGATTTTGAATGAGCAACAATTGAATAGTCGGTGACATTTAGCCGATGGCAGTGTCATTCGTTTATAGTATGGCATTGTCTGACATTCAGTTGACATTCATGCCAACAAACAATATATTAACTGGTTTAGAAATAAATATCTAAATGTACATATGTGTTTGTGTGAGTGAGTGTGTATAAATAAAAGTACACTATCTATCTATCTATCTATCTATCTATCTATCTATCTATCTATCTATCTATCTATCTATCTATCTATCTATCTATCTATCTATCTATCTATCTATCTATCTATCTATCTATCTATCTATCTATCTATCTATCTATCTATCTATCTATCTATCTATCTATCTATCTATCTATCTATCTATCTATCTATCTATCTATCTATCTATCTATCTATCTATCTATCTATCTATCTATCTATCTATCTATCTATCTATCTATCTATCTATCTATCTATCTATCTATCTATCTATCTTTCTCTATATATCTATGTTTATCTATATATCTATATCTATCTATCTCTCTCTCTCTCTCTCTCTCTCTATATATATATATATATATATATATATATACATATATATGTGTGTGTAAATAAATATCATCCATTCACATAACATTCTCTCCCAAATCATTCAGTCTTATATCATTTGACCAAACCTCCCACAAACAAGCTCTGTCATCACATATTCAATCAAACATCATTTATACTAAATTCATTTCATGGCGCTCAAATGAAATCTTTAAAGGTATTTACCAGTAAATAAAGAATAAATTATTTATTAGTAATATGTATGACCTATATATGACTAGTTTTATTTATGTAGATATATATGTTAAATATTATACAGTAGGGCGGTTTTTATAATTACATATTTGAAGAAATAGGCTACAGGAAATATTAATTATAAATATAATCAATATACTGTATAATGTAAACAAATCAAAATTAAAAGCGCATTCATTAAACATTTTTGAAATATTTCACTTGGTTACTAAACATTATTGTTGGCCTGTACAAGCACATTCTTTGACAAATGTATACACAATGATTGGATAAATATCTCTGACATCATACTATCTACACAATAATTGGATAAATATCTCTGACATCATACTATCTACACAATAATTGGATAATTATCTCTGACATCATACTATCTACACAATAATTGGATAAATATCTCTGACATCATACTATCAACACAATAACTGGATAAATATCTGCATATCTCTGACATCATAATATCTAAACAATAACTGGATAAATATCTGCATATCTCTGACATCATACTATCAACACAATAATTGGATAAATATCTGCACATCTCTGAAATTATATTATCAACACAATAATTGCATAAATATTTGCAAATCTCTGACATCATACTATCTACACAATAATTGGATAAACATCTGCATATCTCTGACATCATAATAAGATGACGACAACACATCACAACTCTTACCCTTAATGTTAACAAATCTTTTAAAATATTGCCATTTGTTCAGTGACCTAGATGGGTCAAACATACAACTATTGCCATTTGTTCAGTGACCTAGATGGGTCAAACATACAACTATTGCCATTTGTTCAGTGACCTAGATGGGTCAAACATACAACTGTTGCCATTTGTTCAGTGACCTAGATGGGTCAAACATACAACTGTTGCCATTTGTTCAGTGACTTAGATGGGTTAAACATACAACTGTTGCCATTTGTTCAGTGACCTAGATGGGTTAAACATACAACTATTGCCATTTGTTCAGTGACCTAGATGGGTCAAACATACAACTGTTGCCATTTGTTCAGTGACCTAGATGGGTCAAACATACAACTATTGCCATTTGTTCAGTGACCTAGATGGGTCAAACATACAACTGTTGCCATTTGTTCAGTGACCTAGATGGGTCAAACATACAACTGTTGCCATTTGTTCAGTGACCTAGATGGGTCAAACATACAACTGTTGCCATTTGTTCAGTGACCTAGATGGGTCAAACATACAACTATTGCCATTTGTTCAGTGACCTAGATGGGTCAAACATACAACTGTTGCCATTTGTTCAGTGACCTAGATGGGTTAAACATACAATTTTGATTAAAAGTAAAAAAAAAATTATATGATTTTATTTTTTCTTAATCCAACATTGTGTGAATGTGTGATGGAGAATATTACATCTACTGTCATGTTATTAATTGTACTTATCATGATATACTGTACAAAGATATATTGTACTTATCCTGATATATTTACATATCCTTATATGTTTTACTTATCATGATATATTGTACCTATCATGGCCGTTATTATGTCCAAAAAGATTTGATTTAAGATTTCATATGTCCAGTGTTAATGGTCTGAATGTACTAAGCTTTGACCTAAAGCCCCTTACTTGCCCTTCTCCCCCCACTCCCACCCCTTGACCAACACACACAGATCCCAGAGAATGTCCTCCCCCCCTCCTAGATCCCAAACATAACATGTTCGGTCAGAGTTTAAACCAATCAACTAGTCTTTGTACATCCCCAACAAACCTGTACCAACCAGAGCAGCTGACCACAAGGTTCGCTCACGCGGATATTTGCTTTGTATAATGTGTTGACTCGCCGACTGTTTACCAAATGCATCAACATCTTCACCTCATGCGCCATTCAAGTTTTCTTCTTATAAACTTGTTATCATTCCCCCGCCCCCCCTCTCCCACACCTCGTCCATCTACAAGTTTACACTTGCAGTGATTTATCTTCCTCACACCACCACCCCCACCCTACCTCATTCTCTGCAACCACACACCCAACACACCTAAACCACACACCCTCATCACCTAGATCAGCACACACACACCCAACACACCTAAACCACACACCCTCATCACCTAGATCAGCACACACACACCCAACACACCTAAACCACACACCCTCATCACCTAGATCAGCACACACACACCCAACACACCTAAACCACACACCCTCATCACCTAGATCAGCACACACACACACCCAACACACCTAAACCACACACCCTCATCACCTAGATCAGCACACACACACCCAACACACCTAAACCACACACCCTCATCACCTAGATCAGCACACACACACCCAACACACCTAAACCACACACCCTCATCACCTAGATCAGCACACACACACACCCAACACACCTAAACCACACACCCTCATCACCTAGATCAGCACACACACACCCAACACACCTAAACCACACACCCTCATCACCTAGATCAGCACACACACACACCCAACACACCTAAACCACACACCCTCATCACCTAGATCAGCACATACACACCAAACACACCTAAACCACACACCCTCATCACCTAGATCAGCACACACACCCAACACACCTAAACCACACACCCAACACACCTAAACCACACACCCTCATCACCTAGATCAGCACACACACACCCAACACACCTAAACCACACACCCTCACCTAGATCAGCACACACACCCAACGCACCTAAACCACACACCCTCATCACCTAGATCAGCACACACACACCCAACACACCTAAACCACACACCCTCATCACCTAGATTAGCACACACACACCCAACACACCTAAACCACACACCCTCACCTAGATCAGCACACACACACTCAACACACCTAAACCACACACCCAACACACCTAAACCACACACCCTCATCACCTAGATCAGCACACACACACCCAACACACCTAAACCACACACCCTCAACACCTAGATCAGCACACACACACCCTACACACCTAAACAACATACCAACACACCTAAACAACACACCCTCACCTAGATCAGCACACACACACCCAACACACCTAAACCACACACCCTCATCACCTAGATCAGCACACACACACCCAACACACCTAAACCACACACCCTCATCACCTAGATCAGCACACACACACCCAACACACCTAAACCACACACCCTCATCACCTAGATCAGCACACACACACACCCAACACACCTAAACCACACACCCTCATCACCTAGATCAGCACACACACACCCAACACACCTAAACCACACACCCTCATCACCTAGATCAGCACACACACACCCAACACACCTAAACCACACACCCTCATCACCTAGATCAGCACACACATACCCAACACACCTAAACCACACACCCTCATCACCTAGATCAGCACACACACACCCAACACACCTAAACCACACACCCTCATCACCTAGATCAGCACACACACACCCAACACACCTAAACCACACACCCTCATCACCTAGATCAGCACACACACACACACCCAACACACCTAAACCACACACCCTCATCACCTAGATCAGCACACACACACCCAACACACCTAAACCACACACCCTCATCACCTAGATCAGCACACACACACACCCCACACACCTAAACCACACACCCTCATCACCTAGATCAGCACACACACACCCAACACACCTAAACCACACACCCTCATCACCTAGATCAGCACACACACCCTCATCACTTAAACCACACACCCAACACACCTAAACCACACACCCTCATCACCTAGATCAGCATACACACACCCAACACACCTAAACCACACACCCTCATCACCTAGATCAGCACACACACCCAACGCACCTAAACCACACACCCTCATCACCTAGATCAGCACACACACACCCAACATACCTAAACCACACACCCTCATCACCTAGATTAGCACACACACCCAACACACCTAAACCACACACCCTCATCACCTAGATCAGCACACACGCACCCAACACACCTAAACCACACACCCTCATCACCTAGATCAGCACACACACCCAACACACCTAAACCACACACCCAACACACCTAGCTTAGTAAACCCTCATCACCTAGATCAGCACACACACACCCAACACACCTAAACCACACACCCTCATCACCTAGATCAGCACACACGCACCCTACACACCTAAACAACATACCAACACACCTAAACCATACACCCTCACCTAGATCAGCACACACACACCCAACACACCTAAACCACACACCCTCATCACCTAGATCAGCACACACACACCCAACATACCTAAACCACACACCCTCATCACCTAGATTAGCACACACACCCAACACACCTAAACCACACACCCTCATCACCTAGATCAGCACACACGCACCCAACACACCTAAACCACACACCCTCATCACCTAGATCAGCACACACACCCAACACACCTAAACCACACACCCAACACACCTAGCTTAGCAAACCCTCATCACCTAGATCAGCACACACACACCCAACACACCTAAACCACACACCCTCATCACCTAGATCAGCACACACGCACCCTACACACCTAAACAACATACCAACACACCTAAACCATACACCCTCACCTAGATCAGCACACACACACCCAACACACCTAAACCACACACCCTCATCACCTAGATCAGCACACACACACCCAACACACCTAAACCACACACCCTCATCACCTAGATCAGCACACACACACCCAACACACCTAAACCACACACCCTCATCACCTAGATCAGCACACACACACACCCAACACACCTAAACCACACACCCTCATCACCTAGATCAGCACACACACACCCAACACACCTAAACCACACACCCTCATCACCTAGATCAGCACACACACACACCCAACACACCTAAACCACACACCCTCATCACCTAGATCAGCACACACACACCCAACACACCTAAACCACACACCCTCATCACCTAGATCAGCACACACACCCTCATCACTTAAACCACACACCCAACACACCTAAACCACACACCCTCATCACCTAGATCAGCATACACACACCCAACACACCTAAACCACACACCCTCATCACCTAGATCAGCACACACACCCAACGCACCTAAACCACACACCCACAGCACCTAGATCAGCACACACACACCCAACATACCTAAACCACACACCCTCATCACCTAGATTAGCACACACACCCAACACACCTAAACCACACACCCTCATCACCTAGATCAGCACACACGCACCCAACACACCTAAACCACACACCCTCATCACCTAGATCAGCACACACACCCAACACACCTAAACCACACACCCAACACACCTAGCTTAGCAAACCCTCATCACCTAGATCAGCACACACACACCCAACACACCTAAACCACACACCCTCATCACCTAGATCAGCACACACGCACCCTACACACCTAAACAACATACCAACACACCTAAACCATACACCCTCACCTAGATCAGCACACACACACCCAACACACCTAAACCACACACCCTCATCACCTAGATCAGCACACACACACCCAACATACCTAAACCACACACCCTCATCACCTAGATTAGCACACACACCCAACACACCTAAACCACACACCCTCATCACCTAGATCAGCACACACGCACCCAACACACCTAAACCACACACCCTCATCACCTAGATCAGCACACACACCCAACACACCTAAACCACACACCCAACACACCTAGATCAGCACACACACACCCAACACACCTAAACCACACACCCAACACACCTAGATCAGCACACACACACCCAACACACCTAAACCACACACCCTTACCTATATCAGCACACACACACCCAACACACCTAAACCACACACCCAACACACCTAAACCACACACCCTCATCACCTAGATCAGCACACACACCCAACACAACTAAACCACACACCATCATCACCTAGATCAGCACACACACCCAACACAACTAAACCACACACCCTCATCACCTAGATCAGCACACACACACCCAACACACCTAAACCACACACCCTCATCACCTAGATCAGCACACACACACAGCTCGCTACTTTCATTACGTGCAGGCTGCATCTGCTCTGACGATTGAAACTGGTCAATAAACCAGCTCACCATCATGGCTGTATCCAGCCTTGCGCTGTGAACTGTACAAAGTTATGTGTACACAGTCACGTTAAAGTCATGTATACACAGTCACGTTACACAGTTATGTGTACAGTCAATTGTACACATGGGGATGGGCACACCAGTTTACATAATCTCATGTCCAGAAGTCAAGTTCATTCGTTCTGACTGATGTGCTATGACCTTTCTAGACACTCCTAAGTCATAAATAGCTCATTAAACTTTAGTATATTTACAACACACACCCTCACAGCACACGTCCAGTCAACTCATTTAACTGTAGCATCGCTGTTGTCCGTCTACCTTTAGCTCTGGACCCCTGGACTAATTCTGCCAGTTTTCAACTCAACATACCCCCACCCCACCCAACCACTTTCATTATATTCCGATGAAATAGACCCCCCCCCCCCTAAAATTTATGTTTAAGTATAAATATATATATATAATGATAATTTTCCTGGTTAGTTAACAATTTTACAATACATTCTTGTGATAGTCTGCTATAGACAATACATTCTTGTGATAGTCTGCTATAGACAATACATTCTTGTGATAGTCTGCTATAGACAATACATTCTTGTGATAGTCTGCTATAGACAATACATTCTTGTGATAGTCTGCTATAGACAATACATTCTTGTGGTAGTCTGCTATAGACAATACATTCTTGTGATAGTCCGCTATAGACAATACATTCTTGTGATAGTCCGCTATAGACAATACATTCTTGTGGTAGCCTGCTATAGACAATACATTCTTGTGGTAGTCTGCTATAGACAATACATTCTTGTGGTAGTCTGCTATAGACAATACATTCTTGTGGTAGTCTTCTTTTGAACACAGAATCCTGTAGTCGTCTGCAATAGAAAATATCCTCTTATAAGTCACTAAAGGGGAGAGGGATGTTTATCTCTTGATACAATAAACAATAATCAAGACAGTTTTCTGCAGTGCCTCTTCTACGCCCTCAATACAACCTAGACTGTGCAATCCATGAAAGCACTAGGGCGGATACAGGCAACTAGAGTCGATGTGGCTGCTCCACACCAGTCGGTCTCACAATCAAAGGGCCACGGAGACATCCAGTATATAAACAATAATATCATCAATAAACTTTCCACATGGCCAATACATTTGGTCACTTTCTAGTGTTATATATTTTGGGCCGATTCTTCCCGCCCCTTTTGTCTAATGCTTTTCACTCAAACTGGAACTAAAAAGAAGTAAAGCTATATTAGCCTAAGCGGGCCATCGGGGCAGATGTAGTGCATAATTCATCTATTTCTATATCCTCGGCCTATGTAGGTAGTGTTTGTTTAGCACAACGGCCAGCCGCCTTTACTTCCCAAACTTAAGTCAGGTTCCCATTTTAAAGCTGGGTGGGCTTGTGGGATGACTTTGAAACAAATTTCACCCGGAAAAATTAACTAGGTCCCACAGCGGATCGAACCCATGACTCTCAGGTCGACAGGCGAGTATCTACACCACTCGGCCACCAGTCCCACGAACTGAAACTGTAACTGCAGTATATACCTGGCATGGTCATGCATGAGGTCACGAGAGCCACGCTGTCATGTTTTCATAATCAGAGAACAAAGTCATTTAATTCAACAAAACAACTCAAAATATAACTCAACCAAGACACGCATTGTGGCCACCCCTGTAATATGTCCAGTATTGTGGCCACTCCTGTAATATGTCCAGTATTGTGGCCATCCCTGTAATATGTCCAGTATTGTGGCCACCCCTGTAATATGTCCAGTATTGTGGCCACCCCTGTAATATGTCCAGTATTGTGGCCATCCCTGTAATATGTCCAGTATTGTGGCCACCCCTGTAATATGTCCAGTATTGTGGCCATCCCTGTAATATGTCCAGTATTGTGGCCACCCCTGTAATATTTCCAGTATTGTGGACTGACACATACAGATATTCAATATTATCTCAAATAGACAACTTTCCAGTTAATGGTGTGTAAAACATTGTTTTATAGAAACAGTGTAAGCCTAGTAGTGGTATAAATAATTTTCAAATCTATTTATTGTTGAATATTGGGATGTACCACAGTGAGAGACATGAGAGTATGGTGATGACGTCATTTACCCTCATTTCATTCTATTGGTGTATCAACGTAAAACCCAAAACTATTCTCACAAACGTCCAACTAAACAAAGTCAATCTTTGAATAGTTCATACTGTGTGCAGAAATAGCCAACAAAACTATTCTCACAATCGTCCATGTTAGTGAATCTACTGATATAACAGTTAGTGAATCTACTGATATAACAGTTAGTGAATCTACTGATATAACAGTTAGTGAATCTACTGATATAACAGTTAGTGAATCTACTGATATAACAGTTAGTGAATCTACTGATATAACAGTTAGTGAATCTACTGATATAACAGTTATTGAATCTACTGATATAACAGTTAGTGAATCTACTGATATAACAGTTAGTGAATCTACTGATATAACAGTTAGTGAATCTACTGATATAACAGTTAGTGAATCTACTGATATAACAGTTAGTGAATCTACTGATATAACAGTTAGTGAATCTACTGATATAACAGTTAGTGAACTACTGATATACCCGTTAATACATATACAGATTTAATCTACTTGTAAAGATGCCATGTTTAAAAAAAATATTTAACCAGCAATATGATTCAAAAATCAAACTGTCCTATTCCAACGTCTGACATATTCTAAAGACAATGTTATTCTTTCCCCTGGCGATCTATAATTAATAAGTTTTTTATATTGTTTTGTCAGACATTTAGAGAATGAAATAAGTGGCTGGTAGAGGTGTTTAGTTACCAATACTACCAACTAAACATGGCGATACACAATGTGCTGTTGGGCGAGATGCGGACTAATGAAATGTACGTTCATTTGATTCTATTCCCTATGTGTTCAATAGCGACGAAACAGTTCTCAAGAAAGTCCGCTGTTTTGATTCCATTTTAGATGTGAGGCTTGAATACTCTCTACTACGCTACGTATACTCAATGATTTATGACATGATTGTTAGAAGTGAATTGTGTGACACAATCTGACATTATATCTGTGATAACAATCTTACAATATCTGAGTACATCCTAAATGTCAACGAAAGATAAAAATATGTTCGTTTTTTAAAGGATAATTTATGCCGGAATTGACGTAAATATTATTGGTGAAATAAAATATAACACTTAAACAAAAAAAAACGGTTTAAAATTTTACAAAATCATTCACACATGTAAGGACTTTTCTTCATTTGTCTGGTGGAGAAATGTCATAAAATAAATAACAAAAATATTGCAATCATGAACTACTCGTCAACAAATCTCGACAGTAATCTTTTTTTTGTTCTCTCGATGAATAAATGACCGGAAGTGAATGTCAGACGTCAACATATTGAAATTAAAAACTCTCTGACAGTGATGAACTAATTTGAAGAAAATAAATGTCTTTAGTGTAAGACAACTTTAAACAATTTTTTTTTAACTTTAATAAGTTCAGGGTTTTCTAAGGCGGCCATGTTTGACGAAAGTATGTTGTAATACAATTATTTCAGGACATGACTTGACCATTTCTGAATGAACTTAGACGGAAGTACTTTGAGGGAAAAAAAAAGAGAAATAACTGTACAATCTATTAGAAGTCATATTTTTAGCGCATTTTCGAGAAGTCGAATGCGCTATTGTCCCCGTTTTGTCCGCCCGTCATCACCCTAGATCTCAGCAACCATAAGTCCTAGACCCATGATGTATATACTTTTTTTTTGTAGGTCTTGGCCTGTCATTCCTGCATCGAAAGTCCATTTCGCGATCTGACCTCTGAGGGCTGGGCATCAGTGTTTTTTTACCGTTTTTTTTTTTACTATATAAGCTATATTAATAATTATGTCATTTTCATGGCCCCATTCTACACCTTATACGCTGCGGTGGCACACCAAATGAATGGGATATTGAAGGAAGTGAAACAAGTGAAACAACAATTTATCAAACAACAATTGACGGAGTTTTCGGACGATAAAATGACTACAATTTAGTATGTTTCAATTATGAGTCCTATTTCAGTGACCACAAACCACTTGTAGTTAGATTTAAGAGAAAATAATTTTTTTCAAATATAAAAAAAAACGTCTTTTAATATTTTTAAACAGATATATGCATCACACAATTGAATTTATAAACATTTCCAAAATTTACAAATATTTACTGAAAGCTAACATACGTACTGATACATAACACGAAAATGCGCTAACACGTCCTGTGTCCAGAATGGAATATGCTTAAGATGCTGGTTTAAATTAAAGATACACATCGTAACATTTCATTAGTAGATTTGATAGAAAAGTTGACGATAGTTTTAATTTATTAAAGTCATGTAGAAATTGAAAACATAATAATTGATCAAGATTTGATACTGATGGTATTATGATGGTAATATGATGGTGTTAGCAGCAGCGACAATAACGTCACAATTCAACACATGACTCATAAACACAATACAGTTACAATTAACATAATACATTTATATCAATATTGAACAATTACATTATGAGATCACATGCCAAATGTCATCTCGATAATTTGTCTACTTTGTCATTTACGTGTCAGGTGACAGTTTCCTACAATTTCTGAACCGTGGCAACATTTAAACATATCTCTCCATTATATTTAGTGTCGCACATTGTGTCGCTACCTTTAGTAGCCTATTACAACCTTTAGTAGCCTAGAATTACCTTTAGTAGCCTAGAACTACCTTTAGTAGCCTAGAACTACCTTTAGTAGCCTAGAACTACCTTTAGTAGCCTAGAACTACCTTTAGTAGCCTAGAACTACTTAACAACATTTGAAAACTTTGACATGGTACCTTTGTGTATTGTTTAAAAAAAACTTCAACAAAAACAAATTATCCCTTTTTTTATTTTTTTGTTAAACTTTTTTTTTCGATGATTAAACAATATAACAATTACCGCCCCTCCCCCCCCCCCCCAATAAAACAGTGGAACTTTCAATCCCAGTTCATCTCATTTCATCCACCCCCCTCCCTCCAACAAACAAACTGCACCAATAAATAACAAATCTTGTTTGAGCACCCTGTCTCTCTAACGTAACGTAATTGTGTGTGTGTGTGTGTGTGTGTGTGTGTGTGTGAGGCAGGTGGTGGCCAGTCAACAGTCAGGATAGTTCAGGAGATAACAGGTGTGGACCGAGAACGACAGTTTCCTTACCCTGGCACCACCACCACATGTGGGGCACGTAGACTATGGAGTCGGTCAGAAGTTTCTGGTTACTCAACTGTTATTGCTGTCGGATAGTAATCAGTTTGAAACACAACATTAGTGCTGATGTCAGTGTCAAGCTGAGGTCAGTGTCAAGCTGAGGTCAGTGTCAAGCTGAGGTCAGTGTCAAACGTAGACGACTGTAGATGAGTGCCAATGCAGGTATACCGAATAGTTGAAGCTTCTGTCCAATGTTTCATTGGTTGTGAGCTCGACCAGTGAGCGGCAAGCTACGAATCACATCCCCATTAACACGTGGTATATATATATATACTAGCTGCAAGTACCCGGCTTTGCCCGGGTTTAAAATAAGGTTTTCTGTTTACCTTCTGTTTTCTCTCTACCCCCTCTCTCCCTTCCTCCCTCTCCCTCCCTCCTTCTCCCTCCCTCTCCCTCCCTCTCTCTCCCATTTCTCTCCCACCCTCCCTCTGCCATCTCCCCTCTCCCCCTCCTTCTCTCCCCCTTCCTCCTTCCCTCTCTCCCCCCTGCCCCCTCTCTCTCTTTATCTCTTCCTCCCATTTCTCCCATCCTCTCTCTCCCTCTCTCCCTCCCTAACCCCTCTCTCCCTCCCTAACCCCTCTCTCCCTCCCTTCTTTCTCCCTCCCTCCCTCCCCTCTCCACCTCTCTCCCTCTTTCTCCCTCCCTCATTCCCTCTCTCCCTACCTGCCCCCCTCACTCTTCATCTCTCTCACCCTCTCCCATCTCCCCCTCTCCCCTCCTTCTCTCCCCTCCTTCTCTCCCCCTGTCCATCCCCCTCCCTCCCTCCTACCTTTTTTCCTCTCTCTCCCCCCTGCCCCCCCTCTCTCTCTCTCTTTATCTCTCCCTCCCTCCCTCTCTCTCTCTCTCTCTCTCTCTCTCTATATATATATATATATATATATATATATATAAATACTTATTATTATGGCTTCACACTTCTTCTAAAATCCTTCTTCATTCCTTTACCTTCCTCAAACTGTACAAATCAGAGAGCATGAAAAAACATCAACAAAGGCACAATACAGCACCAGCGCGCAAGTTCTATTCGATCATAAGGAAATGACGTCACAGAGGAATTTTATTTATGGCACCGTCGAGATAACTTTAATATAGTAAAATACTAAAATAAAAAAAAATTAATTACAATTAAACTACCCATCGAGATGAAACGAAACCTGTCCTATAACCTTCCCCATGTAATTATGTGTATGTGTAACAAATTTCACGTTATCTGTTTTTCTGGATCTTGAGTTATAAGGGAACAGACAGACAGACAGACAGACAAAAAATGCGTCTTATAAGTATAGAGAATATATTTTTTCAATGATTGAACGATATTAAAATGACCGCTTCCTCTCCCCGCCTTAATGTCGCCTCTCAAATGGTTAGTGTGGCCTATGTAATGGTTTGTGTGGCCTCTGTAATGGTTAATGTGGCCTCTGTAATGGTTAATGTGGCCTCTGTAATGGTTAATGTGGCCTCTGTATTGGTTAATGTGGCCTCTGGAATGGTTAATGTGGCCTATGAAATGGTTAATGTGGCCTCTGTAATGGTGTGGTGATTGGGGGTAGAAAGCACGTTGATTTGGTGACTCAGAGCTCAACTGATAATCCAGATATAAACATCACATCATTACATGGCCCACAAACACTTCATTATTACATGGACCACAAACACGTCATTATTACATGGACCAAAAACAATTCATTATTACATGGACCACAAACACTTTATTATTTCATGGACCACAAACACTTCATCATTACATGGCCCACAAACACTTCATTATTACATGGACCACAAACACTTCATTATTACATGGACCACAAACACGTCATTATTACATGGGCCACAAACACGTCATTATTACATGGACCACAAACACTTCATTATTACAGGGACCACAAACACGTCATTATTACATGGACCACAAACACTTTATGATTACATGGACCACAAACACTTTATTATTACAGGGACCACAAACACGCCATTATTACATGGACCACAAACACGTCATTATTACATAAACCTAATATGAATCAGTTTTTGTTACAGTCTTAATTTTTTCTGTAAAACACACGTCTTTGGTTTTTTATAAGACAATGTGAAGAATCCAAAGACTAGCCATGATATACGGTAACTAAATTCAGAGAGATAACTTTTATTGAAGTGTATCATTGTGAACATGTCAGCTCACTATAGTAAGTGAAACTACTGGCTACATTTGTAATGTTTGAACAATTGAAATGTCAGTTCACTATAAGTGAAGCTACAATACAATATACAAAAACTAATATAAAAAAAACGAGAACAGATTTTAAAACTCTGTATTTTTAATCTAAGGTTAAAAATAAATTTATATCTTTAAAAAAAACTTCATTAAATGATAAAATTATCATCTTAAAAAATACAAAGACACATAAACTATATACCCCCCGCCCACCCATTCTCTGCAGGGTAGAAATGCATTAAAAATTGTTTATTAAATCTTCCTCAGATTTTTTTAATGGCAAATAATTTATAAGTGATTAAACGACTATTTTAGATCCGTATTAAGTTTAAAATACACACAGACGAACACACACACACGATAGAGCAAACAAACATTATTAATTATCATTCTGCAGATGAACTCTGGGCTGATGATGGCGCTGCGTGATTTAGTAGCGGTGAAATATTTTCCACCAATCAAATAATGAGTTAAGCAGTTGTGTTTTGCTCGTCTGCTTGTTGTTCCTTCGTTAAGCCACAGTGAATCTGCTCCACACAAAAGCAATTATGACCACGCCATGCGATGGTTCTTTACCATTTCTTCACACAAACAATTTTTTTTTTATCTTGGAAATTTTACAATTTTCAAGCGTACACAATATTGTGAATTGTATATAAATCCCGCCTTTAGGCGAACAGGGGAAATAAAAAACAAACCATGGTTAGCTTGAACTTTGTATTATAAAGTAAAAACAAAATCTCTAAGCAGAAATGTTCTTGTTTAAATATAAGTTGACCAAGATTAAAACTGTGTATTGGGTAATACTCTAACTCTACAAACAAGGGTTAGAGATTACAATGGAGAGCTTTTTGTGTAGAGAGTGTGGGTATTGTGGGAAGAGCGGGAGCTCAACTCTAACGGAAGTTTATCTAAGGAAGACAATGTAAGTTTATGCGTTGATGACGTCATTCGCGTGTATTTTAAACAAAACAATACTTTCTCAGTGACAAAGAATACACTTCAGAAGTAGAAATTCTATGTCACAAAATATGTCACAAAGATAATTTTGTTGCTTAGGCACGATATTATGTTTTTTTTTTATTTTTTTTGCAATAAATGTGGTTAGATGACATGTTGAGATAACAATGACATCTACACAGACTGGTAAGGAAGTTCGATTTGTTTTGAAACTTACGTTTTATATGTCTTCATGACTCTATGACCGAAAATGGACGACACACACGGACACGACACACACGGACACGACACACACGGACACGACACACACGGACACGACACACACGGACACGACATACACGGACAGTTTGATATATATATTTTTTTAAATTGTACGGTGCTCAACAAATTTGCATTTCTTTTACATTAAAGTTGATTATTGCGATTGGTGTAAATTTTAAACAGTTGATTATTGCGATTTGGTGTAAATTTTAAACAGTTGATTATTACGAATTTACGATTGATGCAAATATTTATCTGTTTGGTTATTATGACTTACCAAACAATCCCTACCATGTAGTCAATCATCTTTTGGCCAGCAGTTAAAAATAAATACATTTAAAACTTTTGAACAGATTCAAACATTCCAGCTATTTTAAATATCAGAGTTTGATGGGATTTAAATGTTCATTTGTTATCACCATATGTGACAGTCTTTCAACCAAGACAATCAAGTATGACGTAAACAAGTCACTTGAGGCAGTGACACCATGACGTAACGCTGACAGTTTGTGGTGACGACATTACAGACGGCTGTGTTTTGGAGTGACACAATAGTCGCTCATGTCTGTAGGGACCAGGTTTTGGGAAATGTCACCATGTTATGAGCAACATGTCAAACTGACATTGTTCAATTATAACCTACGAAGAAATTTTTTTTTTTCAATTCCGGAAATATGTCTGCATATTGAAATAATACTTGCTTCCAGAATGTGATACTATCAAACAACAACAAAATAATATTTCTTCATAAACATGTTTTATTATTTATTCTACAGTAAACTTGTGTTTGTTTGTGGAGAGTACAAGCCTAATGTATGAAGAGAACCAATTATATATGAACTAAATGAAATGTTTGCTACTAGACAGTAAGGTTCTTCTGTCTAGGCCAGTTGTGGTCAGCTAGATAGTTTGTGGGGTTCTTCTGTCTAGGCCAGTTGTGGTCAGCCAGATGGTCTGTGGGGTTTTTCTGTCTAGGCCAGTTGTGGTCAGCTAGAGGTCATTGAGAGCCGTAATTTGAATGTACTTTTGTGACGTGTATCTATGATCAACACCATAGTCACTGAAACAATACTTAGTATATATTAAAAAAAGTCCAGACATCCACAGTCACATTTGGTCACTGTTAACTATGATCCGCTTCATGTACGTGCAGTATAGACAGTATAGACAGTATAGACAGTATAGACATACTTTGTTGTCCAGGGTGTAAACCTGTTTTTACCGCGGGCATCAATGAGATCTTAAATTTGACAAATCGGCCGGATCAATAGCAGACAGATGGACATTGAACTATAACAAATAGCAGACATTTGGACATTGAACTATAACAAATAGCAGACAGATGGACATTGAATTATAACAAATAGCAGACATATGGACATTGAACTATAACAAATAGCAGACATATGGACATTGAACTATAACAAATAGCAGACAGATGGACATTGAACTATAACAAATAGCAGACAGATGGACATTGAACTATAACAAATAGCAGACAGATGGACATTGAACTATAACAAATACCAGACAGATGGACATTGAACTATAACAAATGACAGGCAGATGGACATTGAACTATAACAAATGACAGACAGATGGATATTTGACTGTAACGAATAACTTACCGATGGACATTGAACTATAACAAATAACTTTTAAAGAGATTTGAGTCAATGAGTAGGGTATGGGCCGTACTTGGCCCGCGGGCCTTAGTCTGCGTGTATCTTCTGTAGACACACTGTACAGACCTGGTATAGACCTAATATATAGACCCATTGTACAGACCTGGTATAGACCTAATATATAGACCCACTGTACAGACCTGGTATAGACCTAATTTACAGACCAACTGTAAAGACCTGCTATGTAGATCAAAGTCTATGCGACCCTTACTCCGATGTGTTACAGTTGCGTTGTCCCCCCCCCCTCCCCACGCCCCTCAAACCTTCCCAAAGTTCCGTTCATTCTCTACCCACCAATCAGAAAAATCTTGAGATAATAAAGAACTAATTACCGCGACAAACCAAATAGCCCCGAGGAGACCTCGGCTTGGGAATTAATATGAATATTAAATAAATCAGCAGTTTGAATTTCCACTTGAACGGGTCTGTCTTGTGGGAGGGGATAGTTCTAAAGGGGGGGAGGGGGGGGCAAAGAAAAAACAACTTAAATTAATCCCTGGATTCCATGTATTTGTGTTTATTTCATTTTTTTTCTTTTGTTCTATTTTTAAACATCCAATGAAATTCAACAATATGTGAATGAACTTTTGCAGGTTGTTTTGTTGACTGACAACGTTTGTATGGGTCACTAAATAAAGAATGTCTGTGTCACTAAATAAAGAATGTCTGTGCAGAATTCAGAAAGATCGGAAGATAAATCTGTCATATTCTTTTTTTTTTTAAATTTATTATTTAGTTATTTTTGTGCGGTGATCGTTCAATGACATTTTAAAATCAGTTTTTGTTCAGTATTTGACAACTAAAACTTTACAAAATCTTAAACAATTCATTGAGGTGATATTCAAACATATCACAAAAGTATGATATTTAAATAAATATATACATAAATTATTTTGAAATTAATACTATTTACAACAATAACGACAAATGACGTATGATGACCTTATAATAAGAATTGAATCTCATTCAGATATCTAGTGAGAAATATCTAATTCACATATCAAGTGAGTTCTACTTCCTAATGTTGCTCACAAAACACGGTATAGATATGTCAGCGAGTCAGCTCTTTTGTTTCAATAAAACTGAAAACTGCAGCCAAAGGGCAAGTGATGAACGTCATCCAAGTCTGGGATAAAACTTAAAATGAATTCGATAAGCAGAAATAGAATGAAATATACAACAGAACAAACAAACATCTCTGACCCCCCCCCCCCCGGGGGCCAGAGGTTTAACTCCTGTCTGTTCTTCACACGTTGATACCCCGACTACCTCTCCCCTCATGATATGTTGGGGTGTATGGTGTCAATCTGTATGTCGGGGTGTATGGTGTCAATTTGTGTGTGGGGGTATACGGTGTCAATTTGTGTATGGTAAATAGTGTCATTTTAACTTAGGCAGCACTGAATTTCTTCAATTCTCAATTTGAACAATAATTCTCTGAGGTATATGTTTGTGCGTGTGTGTGTGTGCTTGCGTGTTTGAATACGTGTGTGTGCGTGCGCGCGCGCGCGCGTGTGTGTGTGTGTTTGAGAGAGAGAGAGAGAGAGAGAGGACGTGAAATTGAGATTGACTTCTACCATATTTATTTCTTGTCGAGGAATCAATACAGAAGACAATCTGTTGACTGTAATGTTATCTGTTCAAGATTTCTCACATATTACTCACAACACTACATTTATTTTAACAAAATTATTATCAAATTTACATATTGACGAATTGGATCTAACGTTGGCATCAAAGGTAAAGCTATATGTGTTACTGACATATTCACTCGTCAGAGATAACTAAACCCAACATTAACATATGATATTAGAAAACCGGTTGGGGTACAATATTGTTATCACAATCCTATACATGTATTTACCACTTGTGTGTTTATGTGTTCACAAATAGTATACTCCATACGTTTGTTTATTTCATCTCAAAAACATTTCATAAACATGCCGGGAACCAAAAACAAACCAAAACAAACACACAATCAACAGTTTTCTATCTAAAGTCACCTGACTTAAAGAGATGCGAGTATTTTAAAATTTAAATAACTAAACGAACGGTTCATGACGTCATTTGATTCAAAATAATATGGAAAAGTGGACACACATTTATTAGAGAGTATATTCATGACGCTATTACTTTGAATTACCCTAGAGAAGCATGTATATGGATCAGTGTAAGTGTTTTTTACCTTCTTTCACCAATACTTTCAACTGTTTCACAAACTAACGGCTAGTATGTATGAAGTTGTACACAATATTTAAAGGCCAATATTTTAACAGTAAACAAACTTGACAATTTTAAAACTCAGCATTCTACAAGATGTCAATAGGTTATACAACGTCATATTCAATAATACACTAATAATAAAGTAATACAGTACAACGAAGCAATGCACTAGCAATAAAGTAATACAGTAAACCTTAGAAATACAGAAATGGTAAATAATACAGTAAAAGTAAGTATTTCAGTAATACTAAGTTATATCGTAAAGTAATAAAGTAAAACTGAGTAATACAATAATAATGCAATATGTAATAATAATACACTATAAGTATTACAGTAAAGTCATACAGTAACAAAGTAGGAGATCAAATGACCTCTACATGAAATACGATTTGACTTTAATTATCATTTTCCTGCAGTTTATGTGTTTCAATATTAATGCAGTTTATGTGTTTCAATATTAATGCAGTTTATGTGTTTCAATATTAATGCAGTTTGTGTGTTTCAATATTAATGTTTTTTTGTATTCAACTTTTCTCTTTCAAGTTCTGATTGTCTCTATCTGTTGTTCCATTGTGCCTCTATCTGTTGTTCCATTGTGCCTCTATTTGTTGTTCCATTGTGCCTCTATCTGTTGTTCCATTGTGCCTCTATCTGTTGTTCCATTGTGCCTCTATCTGTTGTTCCATTGTGCCTCTATCTCGGGTTGTGCCTCTATCTGTTGTCCCATTGTGCCTCTATCTCGGGTTGTGCCTCTATCTGTTGTTCCATTGTGCCTCTATCTGTTGCTCCATTGTGCCTCTATCTGTTGTTCCATTGTGCCTCTATCTCGGGTTGTGCCTCTATCTCGGGTTGTCCCATTGTGCCTCTATCTCGGGTTGTGCCTCTATCTGTTGTTCCACTGTGCCTCTATCTGTTGTTCCATTGTGCCTCTATCTGTTATTCCATTGTGCCTCTA